>JAVLVB010000524.1:1813165-1860187 GCA_032876305.1 Orestias chungarensis
TTTATTAGTGTCGTTCCGCTTGTTTACATTTCTGTAGTCCCGCCTCCGCTCCTGTTTACGTCTCGCGTTTCGTCTCCGGTTGCCTGTAGTTCCCTGTATTGTTTCCGTTTACTGTTTATGTTTTATTTCAACCCCAACAATAAATTATTTTTCACTCAATTCCACCTCTGCTCGAGTCATTCAGAAACGACCCCTGACAATTTTGTATTGTGATAACTTGCTGTTATCTGCTAAAGTCTAATCCTCTCTGCCATGTTTTCATATGTCTTGACCATACTCTTAGAAAGCTTTTAAGGCTTTCTCTGACTTCATCTTTAAACGCTTAGCGATACTAAAATATTTTACTTTTAATCTTCTCAGCAACATCCATACAACAATGCTTCTGTCAGCTGGATCATATTATTGAGGTTTTGACTAGCTAGTCACAAACTAGAGGCCAAACAAGCTGAAAACAGATGGTTTATTGTTGTTCTTCCTGTAAAACTGCAAAATGGAGAAAAAAAAGCCTGTTGTTGTTGTTGTCATATACTCAGTGAACAGAAGTCAAAGGCAAAAAGAAAATCAAATTGAATTGTAGTACTGCACAAATTTCTCAAAAAAACGCTCATGAAGTTACTTACCCAGAATAAAAGACTGTAATAGAAACACAAATGTTTTCTGTTTGCAGCAATCAACCTAATAAGGCCTTAAATAAAGCTCAGGCTCTAACAGGCCAAGTTTCTGAGAACAACAACGAAATAGGTCAAGGCTTGTTGCACATCCAGCTACATGGCTGGTTTTCTCCATAATGTCCCCGGCAAAACAATACATGGCAACTGAGACAGCATGCTGAGTATATCTTATTAAGCCTTCCCTTATTCTTTGTTACCCTCAGAATGGAAGCATGCTACTGAAACAAAAAGTACTGCTTAATGAAAGCCTAAATGTGTATGGGTTTAAATAGATACATGAGAGCGAAGTAATACGTTGGAATAGAAGTGAAAGCTGACAAGGATGTAAATGTTAATTAATGCTACCCATTTCTTATGAGGAAAGAAAAACACAAAAGTCCCTTTATGCATCTCCTTCATTTTTTTAAACGTGTTCTCTGTTTTTCCCCCCTCCTTCTTTCTTCTCAGCCGCTTCTTAATTTACAGAGGTACTGCTGTGAAGTTTTATCTCTGACAGACAGAACGAGCGGACAGTTTGGCCCAGACCTTTTTCTCTCTCCTGCCAGCACTGAACTGAAGGCATTGGAGATCTGAACAGATTTTTTTTTCTTCTGACTCTCACTGACTCCCTGCTTCTCTCTTCTAGTTTGAAATTCAACCGTGATTCATCTCATCCACCAAGACCTTTTTAGCATCAATCACGTCTCTTAAACTGCCTGAAAATCTGAGGTCATGTTTTTCAGAAGTATAAAATATATATTTTAAGAATTAAAAATGCAGTGCAGATATTACACACTAAAGCCTTCTTAAACAGGAGCTGTAATGTCTATTCAAATGCAACAAACTTCTGATTAGTATGTTACATCTAATTGCCTTCTGAGCAACATCAATGTTATCTTTTTTAATCTGATAGTTATCAGTATCTCATACCCTAAGGTATACCATGGAAGCATTCTAACAAAGTATCAGTGTCTTAGCATGCAGACTCACGTACTGCTCACATCCCACATAATATAATGATTGAAGGAAATCTAATCTTCTTTAACAGGTCTGCTTTCATTATTTTTGAAGCGAACCATTACTGTGGAAACATTCTTTAGGAATAAAATAAGAGGATGCCTTCTATGTTGAGTATAAATTGACGCTTTCTAAACTTAAATGGGCTACTACAATTTCCCTTGCATACAGAAAATGAACATTTGGACTTCTGAAAATAATTATTATAACTTATCAAAATATTTAAACCTAATTTTCTTCTAACATAGTGTGTATTATATAGTTCACAATAAAGAAAATACTGGATGAAAACTCCAGAGGTAATAAGTCTGTTAAAGAGCTCAATTCATGCCTATTAATGTATATTTAAACATTAGCTGCAGTGCATTAATCAAATACAAAACAAAACCTTTTTTTCAGACATAACTATAATAACCAGTATGCACAGCAGTAGTGAGCAGATTTTGGGATTTTCCTAAAGATCGTCATACCATAGTTACGGTGCTCCGATCAAATCTCTTTTTAGGATTGTCCGCTTTCAGGTTAACCCCATTCGTCATGGCCAGTTACACGGTCAAGGCTCATTAGAACAGTAATGAGGTTTACGTTTTGCTCTCAGCATCACCAAACATGACTGATATTAATCATCGTCTCGTCAATAGAGATCAGAGCATTTTAGAAATGTGGCTCGTGCCTGATTGTAACACTTCGCAGAAGATGAGGGTCTAATCCGTCGATTTAGCATCAGTTTCCGATCCTTCGAGCTTCGTTGTCCCATCATTACTTCCCCTTCATCTCAGAAGGTGCGTTAATGCTCACCTTCTTTATGCACGGATGCTTTTCTTAGCACATTTCCGCCTTACTGAGCTTGTTCTCCTGATCTACAGCCAGCCTAGGGGAAAAATGACTCTGATATCCTAGATTTAAAAGTTCTGCTGACAACAACACTGAATTATATTACTGACAGTTTTCTGTCCCAATAAGAAAATAAAGGTTTAGGCCCTTATGATCAGTTGAAGTAATCTGTACTATAGTACTTATAAAAGTAGAGCATTGGAGCTGTCCTGTAGGGTTTGCGTACCCTTACATCATCTTCCTCTGTAGGATTTTAATCTGGTGGGCCTGATGTTACAGTGGCTGAATAGAGCATCACAAGAAAGGGGGTGTCTCTGAAAAATCTAAGTTTTATTAAAAACATCAAAGGATCTAAATTGAGGCCACACAAATGAATTTATACATGAAGTCATACTCATTAAATTATATCATTATCGAAATGTTAATTTACTTCAGCAGCTGATTTAACTGCATACAAACATGACATATATTCATTAAACACAAACGGTTATTTTAAAAGTTACATTTAATTTGGCAATAAAAGCATCATCAAAACGTATATTTTGTTTTACTGAATATGACTGCATGCATGTCAGCACAAAAAAATATAAGATGTAAGCTTTAGGAGAAGGATGCAGTTTGGTAAAGACTGGACTTATCCTTCAAAGGCTGTGGTTGTGGTTGTGCAAGCTGTAAAGAAGAGACAGCTGATGGATAGAGTAAGGAAATTATTTTCATCACAACTGAAGCATCCATTATCACCAACTAACCCAGGCAGACTTAATAAAAAACACAGGGTAACAGATTAAATTCGGAAATTGCAGCAGCCAGAGTAGAGTACTTCAATTTCTGTTTTTGCTTTTTGCCACATTTACGTAAATGTCTAAGATTAAGCTAATTTTAATAACAGTCAAATGTACCAAGGGTAGGTGAATATTTAATTAACTGATTTAAGAAATAAAACTATCCAGACCAACCAGACTATATGAAAAACGATGTGCAAAATTGCCCCTATTATTAGGACATAATTAACCTGTAATTAACCATAATCAGGTTTGACTACTTAATGACCAGTGGCATTAAAACAATACTTTACCAGAACTAGTGTGACAGCATGATGGAAACTAAAAGATCAGGAAAAGCATCATGTTCAAAAATACAAAAAATCAAGAACAAAAGAAAAGACATCACTGAAGGGTAACAGAGATATTTCTAAGTCTTTGTGGCTGCAGTGAACTGCAAGGTTCATCAAACAAGCATTGATGAACCTCGATGGAAGTGGTCAGGCTACCGAAATCAATCCAGGAGAAAATTTATAACTCTTCCAGCAGGTGACAAATAAACCCAGAAGAACATCTTACAAAACTTCCAACCTTACAGTAAATGTGTCAGTTGCAGTCAGCATATTTTATTTAAAAAATAAGAAAAAGAATGGGCAAAAATTGCATCCAGTACTAAATATAACTGATTTGTTTTTTAATTCAAGCACACTTATCCAAATCAATCCAGCAAATCCTGTTTTATATGGGGTTTTTTTAAAATAATAAAAAAGCTGACATCTTGGCTTGGCCTAGTCAAAGTTCAGACTTGAATTGAAATGACCTTTGTCATTTATCAATGGGATTCTGTGTGATGACTTAACAGGAAGTTCATTCTTAAAAAAAACTTCCCTTTGAATTATTTAAAACAATTCTGCAATGAGGAGTGGGTCAAACTTATCAGCCATGTAAAACATTTATCAAGTTATTTGTTATTGTCATCAACATCATCACAAGCAGCTGCAAAACATTTAAACCGAAGGTAAGCTTGTTTGGAATAGTTATTTTCTCTTGCTCAATGAAATCTTTCAAAAACAACATCTTTTATTTAATCAAGTTGTTTTTCTATAAGAAGACAAAATGCTTTTCACAGCACTGAACAATATCAAACATGGTTTGATCAGTTGAAACTTAAGAGGATTTTCATTTTTCTATTTTTACATGAAAAAATAATTTCATATTTGGGGAAAGTTTATGCTAAATATGGTAGATACTAAATACTTCCAGTTATCTAAGGCAGAAAATCAATTCAAACATTGCAGTTGGAGCCAAAAAGGCCTTTTGGAAGAGAGCCTATTTCTGACAGCTTTAATAACACGCAGCAACCTTGTTGGAAGAAAATTGTTTCCCCGTTTCAGTGTGTAGCTGCTCCTCCCTACAGGTGTGTGTGTGAATGCTAAAAACGTACCAATAGGCCTGCCTCAGTTTGAGTAAGTATCCTGTTCCTTTCAATAGCTGGTTGGCTGGGAGTGACATTGTCATTATCGACATCTTTTCCTGCTCCCCTGGATCCTGTAGCCATTAGCAACCAACTCCAGGAGTTGGCCTCTCCTCTGTTGCAGCCAATTGCTCTCCCATCCCCGTGTGACTGTGAGCACGCATGCGAATGAGCAGGTGTTCCCTATTCGTTTGTGTGTGTGTGTGTGTGTGTGTGTGTGTGTGTGTGTGGGGGGGGGGGTGCTTACCCTCACCTAATGTCTGGATCTGACCCAGTGACGGCAACATCATTGAATGTGTCTGGCTTGATTGTTTGATAAAATGCTGCCAGGCTGTTTCTGATTTATTCCTGATTTGTGTTTAAAAAAAACAAAAAACATTTCAGGAATAATTTTATCCTCAGAGGATGAAACAATAAAAACAAATTCTAGAAATAATTCATTGCATGCTTGCTGAGCAGAAACCAGGGCACTCAGCATAAAACAGTCAATATGTGTTGATTAGGCCAACTCTGTACCTTTGTATTCCAAACAACGTCTCCATATGGACGACAATCAATCCTGGGATCTCTGTTTAGGCCAGATGTAAATCTCAGACAGCAGAAGAAAAACAGCAGTATACACCAACGGATCGTGAAATAAGTAAGAAAAAGGCGCTCGTCCATGACAGATAGCAAAATAAATAAATAAATAGTACACAGCCAGTTTTGCAGAATATAATTTAAACTGGATGTTTGCTATAAAAAGACAAGTTCAGTTTAGATGGAGACAAGACAGTGTGTGTGCGCTTCCTTTGCAGAGTTCGGCTTACAATAAGTGAAACTAGAAAATGCAGTCCTGTAAAACAGATACTTTCCAAGAGAAGATTGATAGGTTAATAAATCTGCTCAGAGTTTTTACTCTTAGCCAATATAGGCTTAGGAAAACACAAAAACGTGCCCAAAGGCAGCCCACAAAAAATGAAAGTGGGTCCACATCCCCTGCGGCTTCCTTATAACCTTCAGAGTAGCTCTGACACGTTACGCAGAAATAGCACTCACAGCACAGAAACACAAAAATCCTTTTAAATTTAGGGTCCCAATGAAAGTGTTTGGGAGTCAAAATGCTTATTAAAAGAAATCTTTTCCGTTTATGTGTTTTGATTGTTTATGAAAAGTAAAACAAAAAAAAGCTTTTTATGTAATTATTACCAGACCAATGTAAAGTCACAATGTAGTAAATCTAATAATGATAAATAAACTGGAATAAAATGTCAAAATTTCAATCTTTGAACATAACTCAGGTTTTTTTTTTTGTGGTGTATGTTTAGAAATAAAACAAGACTTTCGGTATTCAGGACATTTTCTTCCTTTTTTCAATCATGTTAAACAATTAACAAATACACCAAGATAAAATAAGATTATTTGGTGCAATTAGGGATAATTAGAATGAGAAAAATACATAGAAAAATTACCATGGGAACTAGTCATGTGATAGATCCCAGCATTTGCCCATGGGGATGTCAGCATGCTTGTGAAAAGCTTGTGTGTGGGAGAAAGAGAACATATATTACAGCTACATTACTGGCTGCAGCATGAGAGTAATCAAGCTGGTAATATATGCAGGGTGGGCTGATGGAGGACGGTCCACTGGGAGCTGTAGCTCTTTGTGTCTCTCAAACCCCTCTGGACCAGGACATCCTCTCCCTTTAACCCCCTCATCATCATCTTTCCACCCCCATTACCATTTCTGCTCCCAGATTTTTTCTCCGCCACCCCTCCTTTCTATACGCAGGATCTAAGAGGTTCAAACAAAACCTCCCTATTTGAAGCGAACCTCCCTATTTGTCCCCACACACCTTTTTGTTTGGTGAGCGACCCCTTCCCTTTCATGATGGATGTGACAGACAGTGCCCTCGTGGCTGCTGGCAGCCCCTACCAAACTGATGGGTTATTCATTACATCGAGCTTCAATTGTCCTTTAAGGACCCTAAAATGCCACAGAGTGAAGCTGCGCTCAACACATGCAACCTTTAGTTTGATGGATGTGGAGGTACCGGCCCTCACCGATCTACAGGTACCAGCCATGTAGCTGGATGTGCAACACGCAGTTCATATTTCAGGTATAAATGAAGCATATATGTAAGCAAAATGCAGGACGAATGCTAACTGAACCATTTGTGACAAATCAAATTGAGAGATACGTCCAATGCATTAAGAATTTATCTCAGCAAATACAAGAGTTTATTTTCAGACACATTATTTAATATTTGCGTTGCATACAGTTAATTACAAAATTATTCGTTCCACTGAGAGTTAGGTTTAAATGAATAATTATTACCGAAATGTTTATTTCTCATTATTTGTATTGCTAACATTTTGGTACCAACCCACCCACATACCCAACTTGAATTCAAGAATATATATATATATGAAAAAAATTGAATTTCATAGTGTAAAGCTACTTAATTAATTGCTTCTTGCAAATCTCTGAATACATTTTTAATAACTTATTTTAATAATAGGTATTATAACTAAAAGTTTATTTTTAAAATGCTAGAAAAAATAACAGAAACATGATAGAAAAAAAACTTCTTAATTGGAAAAAAATGTTATAGATCTAACTCTGCTTAGAATATGAAATATTTTGGGCTTAACCACTCAAGTGTATGGATTTATTCATAATCACTTAATACCATTTAATAAACATTTTTTTTTTTTAAATAGGCTTTGTAGTGTCAAAGGGTAATAAACAGTTTTTTATCGGTTTTACATCCTTATTTATATTTTATTGGGCTTCAAATAAACAGAACTATGATGTTTATGAATGTGTGGCAAGGATGTCAAGTGGAGTTGAACCGTCCTAAGTAAGTAACGATTATTATTTTCGAGCAAATTGTTATAAAGTCACACTGAATTGTATTTGGTTCTGTTGATCTTTATCCAAATTAATTAAAATAAATCCAAATTTGTTTTATTTTGTATAAAGACATGTAAAATGTTTTTTTTGTGTGTTTTTTTAATTCTATCAAGATTTTTAAGTGCAAAAACAAAAAAACACTAAGAAACAAATATAGGCAACTTTAGGTATATTAAAGATCCAATTAAAATCTGTTCCTACAGGCTTTTGGAGGCCCTGCATTAATCTGTGATCATGTAAGAGCTCTGTGAGTTTTGGCAACATGTGTGCCTGCAGCTGACGTCTACAATGTGCTTGAAACAGCTGTTCTGTTTGAGATCAGGAAAAGTAAGCATAGTATTCATGCACTCACACAAGTGTAAACACAAAATGTACAGCGAAATAAAGACAAAAAAAATAATACATCAGGATAATATTCTCCAAAATGCTCATATACCATTTTTGTATTCACACAACCAGGAAGCTTTTAAAGGAACATTCACCCAGTTTAAGACTCTCATCAGTCTGCTCAGCAGATCTTTTCTATCCAGCATTTCTCGCAGCTGTTTGTTTATAGTGTGTTGATGAGTGATCCTGCAGTCGAGTAAGGAGGAAGCAGGGCCAGTCCAAAGGTCCTGTGTGGGCCGCCAGTCTAAAGAAAACGGTTATTACTGTGGACTTAGATCTGGGGAGAGCGGACGGACAGAGGCCAACAAACAGTAAGACCAAGACTACAAATGCTGGAAGGTGCAGCAGAGCAACGCTGAAAATGACAAGCAAAAATTTATACTAGAATTGTAATGAAAATACACTTACTTCTAAGAAAACCATAACTAAGAATCATAAATTGAACTGAAAGTCATGAAACAAATGGCTCATTTTGCAATTATTACAAAGTAAAAACATCTCTTTGATGTGCAGTAAATTTATGGTTGCTTTTTTCAGCTTTCCTCTCTTTTGATGTTCAACATTTAAAGAAGGAGCTTTCAAACACAATTTTAATTAGTAATAAAACGGAACAAGTGCAATCCGTGCATTCAATATTAAACAAAACACCATAGTATGGGTCATCCTCAAATTAGGAGTTATATGTTTTTGGTAAAATTACTAACAAGCAAGTGATTTGTCATGTTAAAACTCTGAGTAAGTGAAAATAAGCAAATTGATATTTTTTTCTCGCTTTTTTGCTTTTCCTGATCAGTTTAACCTCTTTTTAGCCATTTTTGTTTGTAAAAAAACAAACAAAAAACAATTCACTTATCCACTCGCTTAACAACAGAACAGCATGATCAGATTTTCCAAATCAGCAACAGCCCTGCAGTAGACGGAGTGACCCTTCCAGCTTCACTGAAAATAAAATGTACAGCTGGAGGAAAAAAATTACGTTCTGAGTTTAAGCACACCTCTTTGGCAGCTAGAGGAACTTGCTTCGTATTAGACATTCGTTGTTTCCTTATAGTTGAAATAAAAACAAAACACAAAAAATCTACACACAAATACTACGTTTTTTGTTAGTTTTTCAAAGAGCAAAATGACTCTAATGTAGTCTTTGCAGCTGTGTTGCCTGCACTGACCTTTATCATCTGCAACATCAGGGAATGATACTGAGATTATTAGTATTCTAATGTCATTTCTACTGTCATTTACAGAAACACCAGGGGAAAATTGATTGTCCTCTACCGCTGACACACATGTTGCTCAATATGTAGGTCTTTGTGCAAGTGTAAAATCCGCTGCAGCACTGCCACGTCCGTACAGCTGATAGCAAACAATTAATGACAAGGACACACAAGGTGAGAGGTCAAGTGTTTTTCATTTTACTGTGGGGGAACCATCTCCAAGATATACATAAAAACATGCACACACACAGTTTTTCCTTTGCCCAACTGATAAAAGAGCCTGTGGTTGCGTTGGAGGATGGGAGGTTGAGGATGGCTTTACACTGCATGATTGAGAGGAGGGCTGCAGAGAGCGTGGGCGACTAACAGACAGACAACAAAAGACCAGCAGTACCCTGAAGTTCAAAAAGGGCCCTTTCATGAAACCCCCTTTTACTAACGTGCACACAAACATGGAAGCATACGGTACATGTAGGGTGCCAGTGAATCATCCGTCATCCACTGGCGGAAAACACATTTTCACACAAAGTGGGTTTAGCTTTAGATTAAACAAAGCTCAGCTGGAATCTCTCGTTGAGTCTTCATTCATATATATATATATATATATATATATATATATATATATACATATATAAAACGATTTATAAAACGATTTATTTTAATATAAACATGTTTAGTTCTCATTAAAATAAACTATATACTGCAGAGACGCAAAAAAAAATTGCACTACATAACTACACTCAACCTGATTCAGACAGTGAAGCTACAGTGACAAAAGGTAGAAGAAAGCCAACCAGGATACAAGCTTTTCCTCCCCTGGGAGTCGGTGGGAGTCGGCACCTAACAGGGTGCCTCAAAGGAGCAAGGCTGGAGTTGAACCAGAGGACAAGAGCTCTCTAAAAAAGAGCAAATAAAGGACAACGAAAAGGACAACGAAAAGAAAATCTTTACAAAGAGTGACACTTGGTTGTATAAGTTTTAAACAGCGGAGGGAGACTAGAGAAGCAACACAGGACAAGGAGGTTAAATGTATTTACATTTAAAAATGACTTAGGCAAATTTGTTTAAAAATAGGAATACAAAAAGATTACAAACATTATTTCCAACTTATATATTTTGTTAAACTTTCAGACTTTTTCTAAAAAAACAATGCAACGTTTAGTTTAAATGGTGCAGCAATACAAAGCAGCAGACAATAGTGTTCATCGGATTTCCACAAAATATGTGTAAAGTATAATGTAATGTAAATATCTCTACTGATTGAAGTTAGAAAATCACAATTTACAATTGTTTTTGTTGTTTTGTCAAAGTTAATATAAGAAATAGTTATATTAGAATTGATTAGGTTACCTTATATTCTGTCTCTCTTTAAAAAAAATCTGTATAGAATTAGGAGAAAAATGTGTTCACATGCAATTTAATTTATCTCAGTAATGGAAGCAAAACGCATAATAACTGATTGTTTTTTTTCACATTTCCGAGAAAAAACAAATAAGTAGAAAATGCAGGGATAGCTGTGTTAGGCAATTAATACTTCAACAATGCAAGATGGATGATTATCTATAAAAGTTGAGCGCTGAAAGCCTTGGGTTTGGTGCTGTTCAGCTCACAATGATTGATCTGCAAAAACACTTTGGTTGGACAGAATCTACATAATTGTAGCACTTATCGGGCCATCACTGTGGAAGTGAGTGGTACCCCGCCCAGTGCGAGAACTGTTGTCAAGGCAACCGAGGAGAAGGTTCAACAGGAGCATGTCAGTGGCCTTCAGAGACAATCAGCAAGGGAGTGGCCAAGGTAGCTGAGGTAGCAACGGCAATGTCAACACCGGAAGCTGAGCAAAGGACGAAACATATTTTTATATTTTCCCTCCGTGTAAAGAGCAAAGTCCAAGAAGGGTTTGTTTGGCTAAAACAATTGTGCAGACTGGAAAACAGAACACGTTCACGCACATTATGTGGATGAGAAGCAAACAGGTGTTGAACTGCTCCTCAAAGAGGTCCTGATGAGGCAATACAACCAAAGGTCAGCTGAGAAGGACCGTTTAGAGCCTGTTTATGCTTCAGCGGCCACTCAACAAACCGCTGGGCTTATTAGCTTTAATGAGCTAATTTACTTTGTGTGTTTAGACATAAATAAGAGTGGATCTCTGGCATAAGTCCGTCTGTCGTCCCTATGACAAAACAATGAAAACAGGTCTTTGTTCTCTTTGGAGTCTCACCTATTCTCTCTATTTTTACGTTTGTAATGTTCATAACGGGTGGAAACGCATCTGATGTACAATCTGTGGCCAGGCACTCGAATAGAGGCAAAAACAAATCACCAACTGCAGTGAGGTGGCAGGAACAGGGACAAAAACACGAACAGACCTCAAGTGTCCAGGAGAATGTGTGATCATGAGCTATTTTGTCTGGTCACCAAAAACAAAAAAAAGTCTGGAGTGAAGCCAGAGTATGAGAGAATGAGGCTGACAGTGGTCTGCAGCCGACAATCTCTTATAGCTCTGTGGCTTCTATGTTAATATAGTCCTGGCTCATGCTAACATAAGTGTCAGTGTTAGAAGGATAGGATGCCCTTACACTGTATGGATGATCCCAGATGAAAACTTTTACTGTCTCAGCTGCATAATCATACAGTTAGATGACTGAAAGAGTCACTCTGATGCTGCTTCTACAAATACTGGGAAGCGTCACAACATCAGGCACAGACAGCATGAAACATATACGTTAGGATGTTGCTGCTGCAGACTGATAGGTGTGAACAGTCTTGAAGACTACATGCTCCATACGTTTTCTCTGTATTTTAACTGTTTTATGATGATTTAAGAGACTTTATCACAAATATGCTTAAAACATCAATTCAGATAAAGGTCTTTCACATTTACTTTTCCTCTGGCTTCAACCAAGGCATGTAATGACTTTTACTTCTAAAACATAATTTATAGTAAGCCAGCAGTGAATGAAAGGAAGGTAACATTTTTAAAGTATTATTACTTAATGAAAAAAGGTTTATCTTAAATTAACATACACTCAAAATTTACATAACATGTGATAAGTCAACTGTAGCTAACAGGGTCTCCAGGGTTGCACAATTTTTAAAACCATAATTACAATATTGTTAAATTTCCTAATGATGTCCATTACCCTAAATTTAATTTCTGTCTATTGTTCTTCTTTCTTTCATTCCCATAACAATTATTTCTCTTGAGCTTTGGCATCCTGGTTAACAAGATGTATTTTAGGTTTGAGCATGAAATCTATCCTAATGCCCTAACATGTTATTGGCTTAAAAAGGATAAATGCAAAAAAAACTGAATATCATAACCTACCAAAGGCTGCTTGAAAGTGTCATTATTAACTACCATACCGTATATATTGACACAGTGAGGGTTTTGAATAGGCATATTGTGCAACTATAAAAGTAAACGAATAAATAATAAAGTAAGGAATAAACAAAAAAGTTCCAGTATTTAATATGTTTTCCATTAGCTGGCCCTACTCTCCCTGTTAATAAATTAAATAATATTTTTGACCTCCTTACAGGAGTGTTGCTTAAAGTGGAGGCTGTATCAGAATATCGATATTGAGACAAAATATTTTGACATCTTAACAGTTTACAGGACAAAATTATTACATTCTCAAAAAAATCCCTATAGTCGAAAAAATGTAATTCTATTTATAACCCAGCTGATGTTAAAAGGAAACTGATTTTGGAAGTAAAATCATAACACATCTTATTGAAAAAATTACAGTGTTTACTCGATAAAGACCTGTTTCAATATTTGATTAATACAACAACACTAAACAAGAGATGGGATTCAGGGAATGTCACAGATTCACAGCATAAATACATAAAGAAATCTTCAGCAGAATCAACAGATTGACACATTCCTCTGCAGAGCGTTTATGCTGTCTGTCATTTTGCCAAGGCCACTAACACAGAGAGGGATGGCTGTTTCCAGGCAACTGGGCAGCTAGCATCAGGAGCCTGTATCAAAGTCTAACCATCATTAGCCAATCACCAGCCTCAATTTCCACTCCAACCAATCGTTGCTGGTGTCAAGCAGCTGCTATTCAACAGGGCACAATTATCACATCTAACTAACTCATTATACACCCGACTGTCTAGTTACTGTTAGCTGATATGACTACTTACAGCTCAAAACAGAGTACCACTGAAGGTGCAACAAGAATAAATTAATATGGGTATAAAGAAATCACTGCTGCATAGTTTTCCACACTATTGAAGCACCAGTAGTTTTGTGCAACACATAATAGTTTAGTTATAATTTTTGAACTTTTAAAATGCTTTAAACCAGATCAGGGCATCTTCTTTCATATTTTAGACCTGCAAGATATTAGAGCAATATCACAAAGTTGTGATATTGTTGTTGGATATTATAATGACAAAATGAATATTCACTAAAATTTTCACAGAATTTCCCTTTGTTCTCTATCAAGTTCAAACAATCACTCCCTTTAGCTTATCATCATTCTCACTAAAATCTACATATAACAGATACTGTACAAGCAAGAATATGCATAAATGGTCATTCATCTATCCAAATATGTTGAAGGCAAGTAAGGCTTTAATGTTCTCTAATATACAATAATATCTCCACTGCATTCTGTAGTAAAGTAAAATCAATCTAAATCTCACAGATTTAGACATATTTTCCAGAGCAAAAAATTAATAATGCTTCCCACAGTGTACATGTCACCTGGTGATAAGTGTAGTATGTTGTGTATTTGAACCAATTTGTGTCACCACAGTTACTCCTTTCTTCCCTGTCTCTTTCACATACAAACATCCGCACCCTTACTTTGACAGTTTGGGGAAGGCAATCGGTTACCCTAACCGTGGCTGACATTTTCTGTGATGCTTGGTTTTCTCTTTGTGTTTGATCCTGCAGGTACAGAGGAAGTACAGCCTACAGGGGTAATTCATCTGCTTTTTCTCACCGTCTCTGTCTCTTATCTTCTCTAATGCTGCATAACAATACAAATACTGCAAGTGAGCATGTTGGGGAATATGTTTGTAACTGCTAGTTCTGCATTTGTCTTAGTCAAAACAGCAGCACTAGCAGGGAAGAAACATCGGCAGAAAACCACTTCTATTACTGAAGTTGAATGTTTTAACATTTAACCTTTTTGTTAAGTTTTAAGTTAAAACCCTGAGTGCAAATATTATTCTACGAAACAAGCCAAAAAGCTCAAAAGCACACATTTTCTTTCTTTCTATTTGTCCTAAAGACATTATTGTTCCTTAAATAGTGTATCCTCCAGATTTCCACTGTGTTCAACAATCAAATAAATCTTATAAAACAAAATGTAAACTCTTAAAACACTGCCCTGTTTCTATTAAACAACTAAATCATGAAATTGTGATGTACAGCGGGAAAAGTAGAAACCAGCTGCTGTTGCGCAAATGGAGAAAAACACGAAAACCCCCTAAAACATGTAACCTAAAATAAAATAATTATTTATGTCGAACCTCTTTCAGACTGAAAGAAAGTCATCCTTTAATGGTTAATTAACAGTTCTTTACCTTGAATAATGGGACTTAAGTCTCAGTTAGTTTGTTTGAGCCGTTTTGGGGTTAGTTTTTTTTTACAACTTTTAAAGCTCTGCACACATCAGCTATTATAAATCAAAGCTGTAATTATACTTGTACTACCCAAATGCATCACTTTGAAAAGACACCCATCAAATGCACAGACAACTATTGATTAATATTTTAACAGTTTATTAATTGGCAGTTTTATCCCATGAGGACATTTATGTATCATCATTTATCTTGATAAATCCTAAATGATAGCAGTTTGACACCCCTCTGCTCTAAGCTGCTGACAGTCACAGATGTGCTTATTGCAAAGTAACGTAAATAAAAAGCAGTTGTTAATATTCCCAGCCTACTCGCCTGGTTTGGGGAGATGCTTTCTCAAACTGTAAGATTTTTCTTTTTTGACAGACTATTGTTTTTTTTCCAAAATGACAAACGTTTTATTTAAACTCCAAAAAGCCATATATTCCTTGTTTCTTCTTGATATTTGTGTGTTATACATGATAGGAAACCTTAGAATCCACACTTTCACATTGTGTAATTAACTAAGGAAGACTTTATTTATGATTTGTTGAGGTCAGCCAAAATATAATTTGCTGTTTAACATAGTTACTAAGCACATGGCCTTGCTTATGCTTAGATATATCAGGACCGGGATGAAAACATTGTTGGTGACAAAGAAAATAACACACATGGGTCTCAGTAAAGCGTGTTAGTGTAGGTGTGTTTGTGTGTTAGTGCAGTTATTAATGTGGGAGCTCCCATGTGCCTCTGGGTTTATAGACAGAAGCCACCAGACTCATAAAAACAGATAAGTGTTGTGTCAATAGTCCAAACTGAGGTCATTAATCTACCCAGAACAAGAGTACAGGCCTTTTCTACTGTAACCATGACAAATGCTGAGAGAGTGTACTGCGGCTTTAGATTAAATCTGCTATCCATTACCCTACAGGGTAGTTATGCCAAAAACAGAAATGGTTAGAGAGCCAGCACTATATTCCCGTCATTCTACTGCCTATTTGCATTTTGTTTCAATAGTTCAGGATGACAGGAAGCAATAATAATGTAATAATATTGCTTCAATGACAAACTGGTCTGCTAGTGATGTTTTCTACATGTTCCCATTGAGTATTGTAATTTTTACATTACATGTATTTGGCTGATGTGCAGCAATCCAATACAGTCGGTGTAACTGCAACTTAAGCATTGTAGCAATAATCCAATACAAACATTTATTAAGCGTTGCAATTTAATTCATAGAAGGCCTGTTGATCCTTTAATATAAGAATACACATAGATGACACAGCAATCCCATAGAAAAGTGACATACAATCGCAACCAAGCAGAAGATTTTGAATTCAAAAGAACTTTTCTTAATTTACAAATACTATTCAGAAGAGGAGCGAATCTAAAGAGGACAAGATTCCTTCAAACATACCACAGGTCTTTAAACTCACTTCATTTAGTCAATCCCATTTGTTATCACAATATATTATGTGTAACATCAAGAATGTAAGGGGCAGCATGGATGCGGTAGTCGGGAGACTGATATAATTGAGGTGTGATGCATTCCAATAATAACTATGTCCACTTGGTAACGTCCCTCTATGCCCATGCTTAATATAAATTGTAGCAGCAGAGATGAAGGCTGGCGGAAATATATCTCGAAGAGAAAAAAAAAAAGAAAAAAAAAAGAAAGAGATTACTGGCTGTAAACTGAACAAAAAAGCCTGAAGATACAGTTGATTCTTTCAAAGTCTAAAATGCAGTTTAAGTCCAGCATCAGTGAACCCCATTTATATACAGTAAACTGAAGCTTCTCTATTCATTAGCAAAAAAACAACAACTGTTAGCATTTCAAATGCCCGTCTGCTGAGAGTTGCCACATTACACAAAGTTGTCCAATCAAAGTCTTTTGACTTACAGACTTTTATATGCAAATATAGAATTGAATAGAATAGAAATATCTTCCCATTGTGCCACAAAGGTGAAATTATATTGTAACAGCAGCAATTACAGGCAAATATACAATATTCAAAAATGAGATGATAGAATAAAGAACAAAATACTGTAAAGGGAAAAATATCAATACCATACACATATTGTGTATCCGTTATGATTAGTAATTAAAATATAAAATAACATACATGTTGGAATAAGTATAAAATGTGAACAATATTCATAATTAGTTGTGTTATTTATGTCTGGTCAGCTTGTGTAAGGAAGCTGAGCAGTGGTCACGTCGTATAAAGATGTCCCTCCAGGCTAAAATGCTTCTCTCTCGACAACAGCTGTAGTTTCTCGATAAGAGTCAGTCGTACACTCTGACATTTTTCCACACAAACACCAGCACACAGACATATTTCTGTAACATGGCAGGTTTTTAAAAGCTAGAAGATAAACCTAGATGAAACAAGGCAGTTTTCTATGAACACATTTTGCTCAATCACTGAAACATCCTCCGTGAGTCAGGGTTGGGCATCCTGCCAAGGTCACCTAGGACCCATTTTCCTATCCAGTTTTATAAGGAACTCAAAGAGATGATAATGTAGGGAGACTAAGGGTATGACATAATAAATATAGGAAATACAGATGAGTTGAAAACGACACGGTAGATGGAATATAAATGTGACCAAGAAATAAGTACAATTGGGTCTTTATTTGTCTGAGTAATCACAGTGTAATCTTAAAAAAGAAAGCACAACATTCAACATTAAATTATTGCAACTGTGACACGCTAAACTGTGTAATGTTTCCTTATGAATAAGAAGATGTTGCTTCACTACATTAGAAAATGACTTCAGATGAGACTCGCTTAATACCTGTTTAAAGGTTATTTTCAAAAGGTGCTTTTAATCTAATAAACTTTTTATTCAGCCTAGATTTCTTTATTAAAAAAAATGTTCTGTTATAATATTCTAATTTAAAATGTTGGTCATGTTTTCAGTGTGTTGATGGGACCCGAACGCAAACAAACTGTCAAGTCAATTATGAGATTTTTTTAAAAGAATATTTGAACAAATACTAACAAAAAACAAGGGAAACATGTTGGCAGCAAGAACAAACAGGGACCAGAATGCATGAGGTAAGAAGTGATCAAACAAGGAGTCAATGAAGGAGAGGAGGTTAAACACTGAGGAGCTTGATTACTGACAAGGGATATGTGGCTGATTTTATTAACAGAGTGCAGATAAAGGAGAGAGTGAGAAATGGCACTGAAGAAGCAGAGGAAGATAAAAGGACCCCTGAAAACGAACATAGCCACGACCAATCACACAACTGTTTTGCAAACAACTGGGGGGATATAAATCTAAAAATTTAAAGAACTACACGCATTAACTGAAAGGAGACTAAACTGAAGTGAGGCAAAAATCAAAACATGGAATCACTAAAGAGCATCACAAAAAAAAAGGAAATAGAAGAACTGAAAACAACTTGGGATCCTGACAATGTAAGTGGAAAATCATTATAATAAGCGTAAATAAAGGCTTTCAAACATCCACCAGTATGAAATTAATCTATATAATGAATTTCTCAAAGACATAAAGTTATTTGGCTTTTATTAACAATGGGTCTGTCTATTCTTCCTTAATAAAACCCAACCTGGAGCAATAGCCTTTACCGATGCATCACAAGTCTTGATGTTAAAGAGGCGTTTAACTTGCCGTCAAGTCTTGTAGAGCACACATGATGAGAACAGTACAGTGAAACTACGATGCTTCCAAAAGCGTGGGATGTTTGCAGATGTTGCTGGATAAACTTGTTCACAAATCTTCATTCTGTAGCATGCAGATTCTACATCCAGATTACCACATTCTACATCCCGGATGACACCTTCCTGTTACTGATTGCTGTATCTCTTAAAACGAGAGCGATATTTTACTGAAACTTAAAGATGAACCTATAATAGTACAACAAAATTAAGATTAAATTTGCTTGTAACTATACATCTAATATTTTTGAAACCTGGTCAGGTCCAAGGGCCACAAATAGTGAAGTGGGCCACAGCTTGGAGATTACAGGGAAACTACCTTCTTTGGACGTGCTTGTCATGCTAAGGACATCTTAAAACATTACCATACTCCTAATTTTCTCTTTACCTAAAAATATACTAAAACCCTGTTTTAGAGCAATTATTGCAGAAGTGCCATACTAGCACCTCTGCTCAAAACATAAATGATAGATATTATGATCAGTCGTAGAGGCGCAGCCTGAAAGTAGGGAATGATATTATTATTATTTATAACACTTCTTAAAAAAAGAAATTATAAATCTCATTAGCAGGAAAAAGTTTTTAAAACCAAAGATCAATAAATTTTAAACAAAATCTTGATTGATGTAGCTATAAAATTGATAGTTGTGAACATTAATATTTGGCATCAATAGTATCTTTAATATAAGCTTAATTCCATCTGTGCCAACATCAGGTGTAGTGAATAATGCATGTTGCAGAAAGTAGCACCATCAATTTTAATTCGGTTTTACAAACAATATCGCTGCATTGGATGTCTGTTTCCGTTTTTGCATTGTAATGTTAACTCTTTACTCATAAAGATAGAATGGTAATACTCCCCATTCTATCTTTCCCAGGAAGGAATCCAATACTTAACGGTATTAGATTAGGGGCAATTTCCTGACTCAATCTGATTAGGTGAGCACTGACCTTGGGGTGCGTCAGTGTCATATCATTAACATGATTTACAAGAGCAGGAAGTACCTTGTTTACTTTTTTAACCAAAAGTATAAAACACAACAAATGCAAAACTAGTGTAGTCCGGGTCACAACCAATAACTGTAGGAGTTAGGCATTGGCTCCCCCCAACGTGACCCTACAAAGATGAAGAGGTATAGATAGCCAAAGGATGGAGGGACAGAAATACAAAACTGTTCACCACATTAGAAATATTCTAAGCAAATTTGCTCCTGCAGGTATATGGATTGTAATTGTTGGAGGATCAGGTCTGCCCCTTATTAATGTAGGATATACATGCCTGCATACATTTCAATGCAGCACATGTAGTTAAGCTCATAATTTAAGTATATTCCTTGCAGACTTACGTTTAAAATTATTTTCGCTCTAACAAAAAGTTTGTTTCTGACAGAAAAAGAAAAAGGAAATTCTGAAAAAAATTAAATTATATGAAAGGAGTACATATTGAGAATTGAACCCAGAGCCCTCTTGCTGCAAAGCAACAGTGCTACCCACTGCACCACTGTGCAGCCCTATACATTGCACTATAGTGACATTCACCAATTTGCACTTATAAATATGCACAAACATTTTTAAGTGAGTAACGCTGTCAAAGTTAGCATTGTTTTTTAATATGATCTTTCATCTGCAAATATAAAGTCATGACTAATTAATTTGCAGGCACAATTAAAAAAAAAATGTATTTTTTAAATGTCTACATGTATAGATACATATAGACATTTTCACAATGATCAAAAGTGATCAGTGATCTAAATTCCTCTTTTCAGGTTAGAGCAAGGTTTGCATTTCATTTGCAACACAATCCACAATTGCCTTAATTGCAGTGTGAAGGTTACACAGTCAGTAAAGATTAAGGGTGAAAATCTGCTGGTTCTGGTCCACGGTGTTTTCAACAAGTCAACAAGTCTCCCAGGACATTTTAGAGCACCTTATGATTCTTCCTGTACACAAGGCTTATGGAGATTTTGTCTTCAAGCAGGACTTGGCACCTCCCCAAAATACCAAAGAGATTAAAAGCTCCCTCAATGCAGCTCAACAATGCAGATGAACTGAAGGCTCCTATCAAAGCAACTAAATATTAATGTACCTCTGCAGTACTACAGGCTGATCACCTCCATCCAAGAGAAGCTCAAACCAAGCCGTAAATGCATAAAGATTAAAATATTTTAGCAGACATTTCTGTTTAAAATAATATTTTTTATTGATTTTGTGTATTAATAAATTTTCTAGAACATTGATTTGTATGTTTCAATTATCTGTAAGCCATGAACATAAAAATGACATGAAAGCGTAAAACATGTAATGCTATGTGATAAGTCTATGAGTGTCAGTTTGTAAAACTATTGATAAAGAAATTGAACCTTTTCACAATATTCATTTTTTTTAGCTGTACCTCTACACTAGAGTGACCAAACATCCTCTTTTGTCCAAACATGTCTACTTTCTACCTCTTGTCCAAATTGCTTTTACAGATTCATGGAAGTATTCAGATTTTACATTTTGTTTTTATTGGACCATTTAAGCTTCTACTTAAATTGACTAGTGCTATAGTTTGCTTTGTTGCATACACGTACTGAAAGGCGCACATATACAGTCGAAGCAGAGCACACAGAGCAACAGCATTCTGCCCAAAATTGCAAAGCTAAAGTGCAGCTTTAAAGATGAACTCCAAAAAAAAAAAAAAAACTTTCTCATGTAGTGTTCAGGTCGGGAAACTTGGGAATTTACAGTGTGCAAGGTTGGTGCATATTTTTCAGTGTCCAGAGATTCAAATTATAGATCCTTCTTGTTTCGCTAAGTTACTAGTTTTGTGAAACTGTTTATTTATTTTTTTACATAGAAAATGTATTGGGATATATTTTGCTAAAGGTGGATTTTCTGACACAGAACAGAGCATATTTACAACATTACTTCATTTCACCTATTTATTTTATTTTTTTTGTAAGAGATTAAATATTTTGTTACAGATTTTACTTTATTACTAAAGTGATTTTTGTACCATAGAGCCATAAAACAGCCTGTTCATAAATCTCTGAGCAGCCCTAAAAAAACAGAGTTATAATTCACAACACCACTCAGGCCTTTAGTTACATGTTCAGGCTTCATTGTGTTAGTCTTCTGAAGGTCTCGGGAACAAAGTGAGGCTCAAATGATTCCAGGCCCTTTTAGAGGTGCCATGGTAACTGTGACAGAAAAGACACAGCTTTCTGTAAACAAAAAGGTAGAAACATTAGGGTACAGGTTTTTTTTGTTTATTTCACTTATAAAGCAATCACTGCTGAACAATATTATCATTTCACAGTTCAATTAGAAGACGGCAATAAAAGAAAATTCTTTATAGATTAACAATACAACAATGTACAACAGTGCACAAAAAACATTATTGGTCATGCAAAACCCCAAAAAATAAATCTCCAATATTCCTTTCATATTAAATGTCTACTAAAAATCTACCAAGGGAATTATAAGCAGTTCTCTGCTCAATTGAGCTACGAATTAATAGGGTGATTAGGGGGCCTAATTATCAGATGGCTCTCGTCGAGAAGTGGCAATGCGGTTAGCCTGAAGACAAAATGCAAAACAACAGTTGTTTCTGCTGAAAAGAATTGCCCAGCACTATGTCTCTGTAATGATAAAGCTGCTACTGAAGCCATTTCTTTATAAGTCAACAAACATATCACCAGAAACAAGCATGCTGGATTTGCATGACTTGACTGCAGATTACATTTGTTTCATGCAGCAAATACACTATAGGTAGAATGTAAAATAGGCATCGCACCTAAGGTGCAGCGAACTGTGACACAAGATAAACACTGAAGGTTCTGACATGGTGATTTTAAAAAGAATGACACAAATTACAATCTCCCTCGTGACAAATTATACTCTCCCTTGTTTCAGGGTCTAATGCCGACACTTTTTCTGATATAATATAATGTAATATTGCTTTTGTTAATATACTCGACCAATGAGCTAGTCTGATCTTCTTATTGCTTGCTCTGGGTAACAGAGCAGTTTTCGGAAGTTTCATTGGTATCAGGAGGAAGGTTCTACTGATTTCCCATCTCGCAGACTGTTAATAATTCATCATTTAATATAAAGAAAGACAGGCTGTCCGGAGGGGGGTGGGACAACAGTTTTGAATTATTGATCTCTCTTCTGTGGAACAGGATTATAAGATGATGCTTGGTAAATAAGGGAAGAAAAAAATAAGTTACAGGTCCTTGAATAGAAAAACCCCACTCCTCACGCAAGATAGACAAAAATTACAGGTCTGACAATAAGGAAAAAAAAGACAATTAACAGACAGGGAGTAAAAAAGGCTCAACAACCTGGTACAGAAGACTGATTCTGTTATGAATGATGATGGTGCAATTAAGGATTCGCCAGAAAATGATGCACAACGTTAATCATCCACATCGTGAGACGGTTATACAACAACAACGTGTCTCCAGTCAGAGACTTTAACGGTTTTGCTATAATACAGACTGCTACAGGACATCCTTCTTGAACACAGCCTTCTGCATCTATAAACTCTTTGAATAACCTTAAAAATAGAAGTCAGAATAACATAATTTTGCTTGGGTCAAATAAAGTATTTTGGAATTAAGGGAACGATAACATGCAAGGAATAAAAATTGATCGATTGATAGGCTCTTTGTTTTTTTTTTTCTTTTTTGTTTTTTTTGTGCGCATCTATCAAAAAAAGTAAATGTAAGATCTTAAAATAGCGACTCCCTAAGGATTTGGCTTCCCTTCCTTCAATTATCACCAATGTCACCTTGCTTTTTTTTTTCCATTTCCCTATATTCATGAAGACATTCTCAGCCCTCACTCAATTCCCACTGCTTGTCAGTGCTTTTGGAAAGTCTTTCCATCTAGCTCAAAAGCTGAATAGAATAAAATAAAGTGACATTAAATCCAGAGAAATGCCAAGAAAAAGTATTCAAACTTAACCTTTTTTTTGTCATTTTAAAACCACAAAAATTAATGCTTTTATCATTATTTAGATATTTACGTAGGACTCTAAAAGAAAAAGCTGCTGAATGTCCTTTTCCTTCAACTTTACAATTAGGCATTACTTTGTGTTCGTGTATCACACAAAATCCTAATGAGACACATAGTGGTTACGGTTTGTAATGTGACAGAATGTGGAAAAAAGTAAAGTAATTAAAACTTAATAATCAAAAAATGCATTCATCTTGTGTACCCTCATTAACAAAAATGACAGCTAGATGGAAGGTCAGTGTGTCTCTGCAAAAGAAGTGACCTGGGAAACCAATAGAATTATAATACCAAGTCAAGAATAGAAATATAAAGACTAAAGTCAGCTTTGTCGATCAATTAAGGTTTTCTAATATTAGATTTTAGGGGTTGTTCTTGTTTTGCAGCACTAGGAAAAAAAAAATACATCAACATATGGTGCTCTTGTCATCACCCGTGGATCACAATCACACCCACTCATGGAGCAGCTCTGACAGTGAGAAGCTTTAAGAGTATACATGTGAAAACCCTTTTTTATTGAGTTGTACGTGAGCGAGTCATAGAGGAGAGGCCGAGTGGAGGAGAAAATACCAAACCAAAGACAAAAATATACACTCTTTCTTTTTCGTCTTGTGAATTACTATTTCCTGTCTGTGTCATTTTCCGTCAGATAAAACACAGATGTGAGGCAGGCGTATGCGACACCCAAAGCTGCGAATTTATTTTTTTCACATTGTTTTAATTGCTACAATAAAATCACAACCTTTCATCTAGCAGAGGCTGCTGAACTGCTGGCTGGTAGCCAAAGATGTCAATTAGGATTCTAAACATTTGATTGATGAAACAACTTATCTAATAACTGAGGTTACCTTACAGTTTACAGGCTCTGCAAGTGCTAAAACATGAATAATAATCACCAAAGACAGATCTAATTACATTAACATGCCTCCGTGGATAAGACTGTTGAGATCACTGATGCTTCTAATACCTCATCCCAACTGTGCTGCACGGTAGCCTGATTGAAAAATACATATTTTTATTTTATTGAACTTCTACAGAATTGGGTTCCCATTAATAAAAAATAAAAAAAATACCAAAATAAAAATACTAACACATCCTTAAAGACTCTTTAAGGATGTATGGTATTTTTATAGTAAAGACAATAATTTGGTTAACATTGATTGAGAGATCGAGCTAAATAAAATAAAAAAAGTCCTGATACTAAATGTGTGCGAACTTTACTGGCCACCTCATTTTTATTCTATTTGCACAAAAAAATATTTCTTTCCCCCAGCCCCAATGATTATGTAGAGTCTCTGTGCTGACACAGTTTGTCCACATTAATATGCAATATTATGGATGGGTTTGGGAAGACATCCTGGCAGTATTTAGCTATGTTTAGGGTCAAGGGACTGTACGTACAATTTGCAGCAGTGCAATACAACCATTTCCAAAGCTTATTAATTTAAAAAATAATAATTTGAGGTTGATTTCTCCCTATACAGTCAGATGTTCCAAAGGTTTGGACTTTTCAGCACTTCATATGCTGTTCTGTGTGTCTTTTTTTCTGTGATTGACCAAACACCCGTTCAGGACTCAGTGATAGCTAAAGACAAGGGCTAGCTCCCCTTGCAAGGACAAGAAGGTGTAGAAATGGATGGACAAACTTGATTAGTTTGTGGTTAAAGAGAGGTCAACTTCAATCTAACAGTCTGTGTGAAATAGCTTAAAAAACATAGTTTCTCTAAAGCATTTCCATAAAATTGAGACCTGCAGACACCCTGAATGTTTATATGAAGTGCTAACTGGGGACAGTCATGAGTGCATGACACATCATGAGCCTTATTAATCTGTTCTTCACCTTCGTCCCGACCCATTGCTGTCCCAGAATACATCACAAAATGATCCTTCCTTGATGTGTCCTCGTCTCTCTATGTAGAATTCCCCACATTTTACAAGTACTTTTTTAATCTAGATTAATATTTAACATCAGGATCTTATCTAAACAAACACAACCCTTTACTCCTCAGTCGCTCTTTCTCTTCCCCTCTCCTCTTCTCCTCAACTTCATTCATGCAGATCTAATTCATGTATGAATTATGGATGGACAGACAGAAGACTTTCATCTGCCGGGGTTCTTTTTCTTTCACCGTCTTTTTTTCTTGCGGCATGGCTATAGTGCTAATGCAGGGCGACATGCATTGGAGATGTGCCCAGAGACCTCCCACTCAGTCTGTCTGTCTGTCTGCTCTGCAAAGGATTTTCGCTTCCTCTCCTTCAGTTTCTGTTTCATTTTTTCAGATCCACAATGATCCCTTAACAAACGCCATCAATGTCCTATATTTTTTTAATGAATCCTTTACTTTGTTATAACCACAAGGGCAAACACAAAGCTCTGAGTGTTCTCAATCTTTCTTCACTGCATTCTTACTCAATACCTTTTTCATTGCTCATTATTTACTCCCTTTATTTGTTTTGACCAGCTAAATCTATCTCATTTTCAGACATCTTTCTTGGAATTTGACTCCCACAGTTTAAAACTGGCCCCAAACAAGAAAAGAAAGCATTCTGTCACGTTGGAATGATTATTTTCAATATAGTTACAAATGTGGCACCATAATTAAGAAACACACATGGAACCAACCCCCACAAAAAAGCAAAAAAAACAAAAACACCAATTAGTGCTTGAGGTGAGCATGAGCAGCAGCTTCTCAAAGAACCTATCAATAATGCAGCTGGGGCGGGGGACCCTGGCAGTCAAGCCTCTGTCCCAATACCCCCTCCTCTACCTGTCTGCTTAGCCATACGCCCCCTTCCAGTTATTTTATTTACAAAACCAAAAAAAGAAAAGAAAGATCAATTAACTGAGAATGTGTCAAAGACATGCAAGATTGGGGAAATCTGAACACACACACACAATATATATATATATATATATATATATATATATATATATATATACATATATATATATATATATATATATTTTACATTGATTTGGACGTACTACTACGATCGTGAGCACTTTGACTGTCTTGGGACGTCTGGAATTAATAAAATCAATTTCAACACAAAGAGATGAAAACAACCATAAATCTTAAGCATCAATATTTCTAAAAGGATCCGTCTGAAAAACAAACTGAATATTATCAGGCTTGACGCGAAACAAATTAATTTCATAAATTTGAATGTAATTTTCCACAGAGGGTGTAAAAGACTGCGACAGTGAACAAGTACAATGATAACAGTGGCTGTTCAAACATGTATGCATGCAGAATAACAAACACCTCATCACGGGTGTGAAAACAGCAGACAAAATGGCGGGCGATCGAGCACCATGGACAGCCACAGAACAAAACCGCCACCATGATTTGTATTCATTACGCCTGCTTGTGCTTTGACTAGGCATGAAAGCACAAAAATATCCATTAGAGAATGCTTTAGATTGCCACTTGGTCAAAGCGACTGGCCTGGTGGCTGATATTTCTGCGTAGTGTTTAAAGATGTATTTATGGCACCAAGAAGACGTCGGACAGGTATCAGTTTATCAGGCAAATTCATGTCTAAACAATTCAAAAGCAGAAAAATGTTGTATTGTATCACTCCTACTGTTTCAAGTCCTTGAAATATTAGAGACCATAAAAAGTAACAAGACTTTTCTATTGGTTGTCAAGTCTAGTCATGATACTTATCATCCTACAATTAGATTCACACCTTCTCCAAATTACCTGAATTCGCTCATCAGGACTTCATTCAGCAGAGGCCTGGTAACAAGCCACTCATTTCACAATAGCAGTTCTCCAGGACTGGACTTGTACTCTCCTGGTATGGACCCTCCCCCACCTATTGATGTTCATGGATTGTAACTTAATGAAGCAACTATTCATATTCACACTTTCCTCTTTTACAAGTGAAACAAATTTTGCAGTGAAAAAAAGCAGCAGAAAAAAGAACTCCACCTACAATTTCTTAAGGCAAGCAGCCGACTGCAAGCTTTCTAACAGATCACATAAGAAAGTAGACTTTTCTTTGTAAACAGCACATGCGTTTACAATGCGTTTTTGGCTAAATGTGTATCTCAATTTGAAAATTGCGTATTAATATCATAATGCCAGAGTAATTTTATTCAAGATCCTTGTACAATCTAACCAAGTGCTAAATGTGTTTAAAGCCATAAAAACTACAGTGTGAACTATAATTCTATGGGAAGTAAGAGAACAAAACCATTGTGAGCTGCAATGCAGGACGCTTTGATGGCTTTGATAAAACAGGTGTCCGAGACAGAACAATGAAGCTTTGGTTCTGAGGTCGGTTTGTTCTCACCTGATGAGAAATTTGTCTCATCTGTACTTCCATCTGTCTGCATGGGGGCATAACCCTTGTTGTCGTTTTATATTTTTTTTATTTCCTTCTTCAGAAACCTGACTCCCTAGAATTATTTCAAAGCGACAAAAAATAAAAAGTTTGGTTTTCTTTTCCTATATCTGTTCATTCCTGCATGCAAAACTGTCAGTGCACCTAATGATTCATCGTTAACATAAATTAAGTGTATTTTCCTGCTGATGCTTGCGTGGTCAAGTATAAAAACACTGTTTAAAGACCATAAAACACTTTCAGGAAAAGCTTCACATTTCCATCAGGACAAACAAGACTATGACTCCAGAGTCTCAAAACTGACAACCAAAAACCAGAGCTGCACTAAGAGTTCTGATAACAACTAATTGGTGTAGGACCTCTGCTGCATTGAAAACAATAACGTGTCATATGAGACTCTTCAATCAGGGTTTCGGTTTGCCTGCCATTTAATTCATTCATCGTTGATATTAAGAGTTTTGGATTGAAAGAAACTATTTCTTCAGGTTATTTCCTTGATAACATGGCACCCTACTGTTAGGACACTGTTAGGTTTTTGCTTGCTTTCTCTGTGTATTAACCGCCACCATCAATAATAATCTAATCCGCCGTTCAACAAAGCATCCGAGCCCTGTGTACTGTAGATAACATCAAAACAATGGACCAGCCATTAACCACTCAGTGAACACACAGATGAATGAAACAAAAAATGAATGGCCTCAATGCAAACATACATCTAAACATTTTTAGATGCCGTTTTATACCTTTGTAATACAGCATGTTGTTTAACTTATCACAGCACTTTAACCTTTTAATAACCAGGCTAATTGAACTGGCATAACTCATTCCAATGGATAGAGAATGAGATACCAGCTGTCCTCTGTTTTCCACTGGCATTTAGAACAACAACAGGTGTGCTTTAATTACTGCTATACATGGACCAAAGAAAATGGAGCCCTTAGGAATAAGGCACAATGTATAAAGTATCTCGAAGTGGTTCAAAACCAGATACTGCATTTTAATTACTGCAGTTCTACTTAATAAAGATGTTAATAAAAGCTTAATTATGAATACTCTTATTATTCTGCACAGGCTCACTACAGTGTTGGAGCTCTTTGTTTTCGAAACATTGTGCATCCCTAGTCTAGCAGTCTGTTAACAATACCAGGATATCTGGACAGAGACCTTGAAATGTGCTTGTTAAGCACTCACCAACCGCTGCCCAGCTCACATCTTAATTAGGAGCAGCAGGTTGTCCAGGAAGGGAAAGTTGTGGGTGAGCGAGTTGTTATAATTCAATAAACTGTCTCCCTCAGGCACACAGTACACTTTTTGAATGTAAAAACGATCAAGCATGGGAAAAGAGAGAAAACTGAAGAAGAAGAAGAAAAAAAAGGAAGTAACCTAAAATCATTAATGCTTTATTAAAGATACAACTTTATTTTATTTATATTGTCTGTTTTCCTGTTGTGAACAGTGTGCAACCTCCCCTCAACCCTGCTACAACAAGCAGAAATGGATCACTGGCTGGTTAGAGGGATGGGCAGATAAATGGACCGATGGTTTGATGGATGCATGCAAGGTTTTCTCAAAAACAGGGCTTCTACTCCCCCGAAAAAATATGCAATAGGCAAAAAAATTATATTTTTATTATTACTATTTATAATTTTCTTTAATAAACTCTCCTTTTCAGGACTTCAGTTCACTTTTCAAAAAACGTAAATAAGCAATTCTGTTCAATAATTGTGGTTTCAGTATCAACCCCAATATCTGGAATTATGATTTTCTTTTTTTATCAAGCAGGCTGCAGGTTTGTATTTTTTTCCATCTCTAACAATGTAATTTGTGGAGTTAAATCAGTTTTTGTTTTGTTTAAACTAGACTAAAACCATGCAAAATATTGACATTAGTGTCAAAACTGCCATGTCTTCTACCCATTGGAAACTATTTTGCTAAATGAGTAAAACAACTGGAGGTATTCATAAAATCCATTGATTTCTCCTACTTTAAGTGTGATCTAATTTAAAAGATATGAAGAGAATGCACTGCAGTCAGCCTATATTTAATAACATCCACTGATCTTGTTTCTCTTATGAAAGGGTAATCAGAGCAAGGCACAGGAGAACGTATTTCGGGTCTCAATAATGCTGTTTGTTTCTGCCATTCCTTATACTGCAGCTTCTCTGTTTCCCCCTGACAATACCAAAACAAAAGACAATAGTCTGATACCTTAAAATAAGAACCCATAGAATAACAACATTTGTATTTTAATTTTGCAAGTTTACATTCTGCTCTGTTTAATCAATCTGGCTGTTGTAGGTAAAACTTGGACGTAGAGGTATAAGGAACTAAATAAACTGAAGGAAAAATATCCAAACACTAAGCTAGAAGAAAAAAAAACTCAATTTCTGTAAAGGACATGAGGTTGTATTTCAATCACAAAGACTAATCAACAGTTAAAGAACCTTGAAGAAAATGACTGATACTGAGGACATGTCTCATATATTGTTCAGTGCAAAAGTGTGATATGAATATTATTTGGTTAGATTGAGCCGTTTGGAACTGTAATAATAACTCAACTTGAAGATCTTCTACTTCTCTGCTGACTGATTGATTCTTTCTCTTTTCCAAAGAAATGGCCCCGTATGTCAGGCTAGGCTGACAAGGATAGCGCTGAGCTATGAGCAGTTTATACACGAGACAGGAAATAATCCATAATGCACACTGAGCCCATCCTGCAGCTCTTAAACACACTAGTCAGATGAAAGACAAGCCTTGTATGCCATCATAAGGAAATATACCTTCACTGTTCACGAAACAAAAAGCAGGCTTTAAATCTAAATCACAATAGTAATTATGCAACAACATGCATCAGACAATAAAATCACGAAAACTCATAAGTTCCATGAAACATCCTAAAAGTCTTACTATATATATATATATATATATATATATATATATATATATATATATATATATATATATATATATATATATATATATATATATATATATATATATATATATGTGCGACAAAATTCAAGTGAGTAATTGTTTGAAAGTGATTTCAGTTAACACTCAGACTTTCATACAAACAGACAGCTCACTCTTCCACACATGTTCAGTGTGGGTATGTTATATCGCCATTGGTTACAGAGAGCCACATCACCAGGCCAGCTATAACAGGTCAGCACAGTGGGTAGAGCTGCAGCTCTATGAGGAGAACTGAAAAATCAAGCCAACTACATGGTTTATCTAAAACAGATAACGGAACAAGGCGTAATGCATGTTTGTGCTGCCACATGTAGTTCAAGTACTATTTTTCTTTCTTAACTGGATCTGGACACACGCTATCAGTCACACGAGGTGCTGCCATGTCGTCATAAAGTATACTTCCAGCCTGCAACCAAAGAAACTTGTTTACCTCCACAAATTGCCATCTGAAATAAAAAGCAAATGGTTTGCATTCTTTCCCCCAGTACACATCATTCGCAGTCCACTGCCGCAGAGTAATTATAGCCAGTGCCCTTGCTTATCTTTGCCCTGTTAGCGGCAACACAGCAAAGCTAGCGCAGAACCCAGGCTCTGTTATAAAATGCGGGACAGCAGTTTCTGGCTCTCAACAATTTAGGATGCGTTTGCTTCCAATTTCTCAGCCAGACTGGAAGTCTATAAACATTAAAACATTCTTTACCACTTTATTAAACATCCAAAACAACCAGTAAGCTGTTTTTATCTCTTCTCCTGTGCAGTTTTCTGTTGATTTAAGCAGTGAACAAAGCGAGAGTAATAAAACAGACAAGATTTGTTTAATAATTGACTGTGTTCTTGTTGAGTCACACTGTGGAGAGACTAGTGGCAACAAGTCAGCGGTAATTTTGACCTATTTTTAGCTGATGAAGGGTTGTTATTCTGGGGATGCCCAAACAGGGGTCACATAAATATGTCTGAGAGTGTTTCTCTCTGTCCGAGTTTGTTTATCCAAACAGCGAGGGTCCTTACCTTCTATGGATGGCGCTTGGTCCTGTGCCGCATACAGCATATCCTTGAAGGCCTGATGAAGATATAAAAGTAAAAATAATGAATGGCTGCAGATACTGACCCAGAAAACATAAAATTGCTAACGTTTTCCCTTAATTTGGGATACAATAAGGTTTAAACCACTATAATTCGGCGACATTTCAGACCAGATTCAACTTTTATCACTTCAGGTCAATCAAATCCAATCATACAGACTCAGATCTCCTAACATTCAAGTTTTCAATCATTGTTTTTTCTGTTGTTGTGAAAAATATACTCACCCATTGTAAATACAGATTTACCTCAGTGCTTGGTTTACATTTCTATAATAACTCAAACAATCAGCACTATGGGGTATATTTCATATTTGTTTTAATTAAAACCCTGTGACTGCACACGGTGTACTCTACTCACAAAGTACTGAGGAGTATTTAAAGTCGTGGGACATGTAAAGAGGAAAAAATAAACCACCGCTGGAAGGAACATGTATGAACAAGCAGTCTGGATTCTTATGAGAGATAAAATAAACCTGAGGCAACAAGTTGGTGAAAAAAATTAATAAAAAGCTTTAGTTATCGTGACTTTTAAGATCTTGAAAATTAATGAATCCCCCCCTCAAGCAGCCAACACTTTATACTACTCTTCATATTAAAAATAAGTAGCAAAAATACGCTTTTCCATGATATAAACCTTTATAGCTCGCCCAAAAACCGGGTTTTTAATTCTAATCATGCTTTCAAATATTGTTCTTTGAAGTATTTAGTCAACATGTCCAGGGATGTGCAGCACGAGTGTTCAGCTCCAGCACCCAAGGGCCGGAGTCCTGACAGTTTCAGATGAATATTTGCTCCAGCACGGCTGATTCAAATGGCCCAATTATCTCTTCGTCATGTTATAATGTTCTGCAGAAGGCAGCTAACAAGCCGTCATTGGATTCAGGCGTGTTGAACGGGGGAAAGAACCAAAAACACGTGGAACAGGGGTCATCAAATCGAGTCCTCGATGGCCAGCAACCTGCAACTTTTAGATGTGTCTCTGCTTCCGCATGCTTGCGGCCGTATAATCGCATCATTAGAATAACTCTGGAGAATTATCTGAAAGTATAAAAAAAAAAAAAGGTCTGAAAGGACAAGAGTTTCAGACCCTGAAGTAGAAAGGTGGCTCTTGAGGACTGACTTTGGACTTTGGTGTTGTACAGTAAAATAGATTTTGCGGTCCTTGAAATGTACAAATCTGTATCTACTGTCATCTCTTTCTAGGATACTTGTGTTATTTTTTTTAAAACCAAAGCAGAGAGGAAAACTGTGGGAAATCCTATGTGTAGATGTAAAGCACTTAGAAGATGGATTAAACTGAAGTGCAAGTGCAATAACTAAAAGAAGCATATTCTAGGAAAGTACAACTGTCTTATGCTCTTTGTACTATGTACACTCTTTTATATTGTCTTATATTTTGATTTGATTTTTTATATTGTCTTTTCAAACTTTAATATGTCATATTGCTTTAACTCTGTCCTTTGTATTATATAAGCTACTGGAACCAGAATTTCCCTGAAGGAGTAATCCCAAGGGATAAATAAAGTTGAATCTGTCTAAGTCTAAGTCTAAACTCATTGATAGCTGATACTAATATCCCCCCACAAAATAGGAGCAGAAGGCAACTTTGGCACTGCAGCATTCACTAAGGGAATAAACCTTTAGCCAACCTTCAGACTGCCTAAACGCTACTTAAACCAATGTAGTGGACAAGTAAACATTGTGTTAAGTAGCATTTAGGCAGTCTGAAGGTTGGCTTAAGACTATGAAATACCTTGCCAACTGATAATTGAGAAACTAATATCTGACATAAACTTGCAGTCCTAAGCCGTTTGTCATGATTACAGGAAGAAGTATAATGACAGTGGCATTTAAGGTAGCAGATCTACTCCAGGAGACACTTCAGTTTGTATTTTTGAAGCCAGTGGACAGTGCCAAAGTCAAGTATAACAGGATGATCTGCTTTGATGACCATGCAGTTAATATGACACCTTTAAACCAAGCACAAATAGTACTAGGACTAAATCACCTCTATAAAAACTGAAGAATGGCTTTCGTAATGAATGTCTTATGTTGAATTTAAACTAACACATCTCAGTGCCAGACAGCTCTGTAATCACAGGCAAGTGGCCCTTTTCCGGGCCTGAATAGATCTGCAACTCAAACAGAAAGCCAATGGATCACTTAAAATGGCAGCTCCGAGTCTAAGTGGATCTGTACATTAAGAGGAGAGGAGAGGATGGGAGGCGAGGCTGAAGAGAAGAGAGGAGGAGCGTTGCAGAGGGCAGGTCTGGTAAGGGACCAGATGTCTTCCCAGTGGGGGAGGAACGACGAGGTGAAGATGGGAAGGAGGAGTGAGCAGAAGTGGAGGGGGGCTCTCCACAGTTGCCTGTTGTATATAATGGTGATACAGTGGTATTTTGCATATGAATAACACTTGTACAGCTCAGAATACATGATTTATGTAGCTGTTAGGATGCTTAAACCATAACACTTATTAAGATTAAGACAAAGTAAAATGGCTGACCTTTAATCCTACAACAAGCTACTGAAATCACATCCATGCTTAGTTTAAATCAGGACATTATTTTGGCTTTTAAACTGTAAACAGGAATCATGCACTCTCCTCCTCTTCCTCCTCCTCATTGTGCTTTCAGGTATGATTGGACTGAACAACCAAATGCATAAGTAGACCTTGTTCTCTCACCCACACACACAACAACCTACACCTCTATGTCTTATGCTTTTTTTATCAGGCTGATTTTCTACAACTAGACTAAATTCATGTAGATTCAAAAGTTACCACATGTGCCTAATGTTTTTCACCTCCAGGTTGGATGTAAAATGTAGGGAAACAAATTTAATAACTGTTTATTATTTTAAGTTTTACATTTAAAGGATTTATCCTTCAAATTAACACCAATCTACTGTCTTTCTGGACAACCCCATGGGGATGGCAGGACTTGCACCTACATAACAAACAGCTATTTAGCATATAGGTTTATCCAGCAGATCCCACAGGATAAGGCACACACCTCCTTATTCCATCGTTCAATCACGGCATCAGTTTTTCCAGGTTTCAATGAAGTGCCAATGCCGACTAAAAGCATTGTTTCCTACAACACTCACTTTGCCGCATTTCTCTAATCTGCATGGAAACGGGTTGACAAATCTACTCAGAGCCCCCTCCCCACAATAGAACGCACAAAATCATAGAGAACAGTGAAAACCGGGCAGTGGGTTAATTAATGTCAGCGCAAAAAAGACAGAATGTCACCTAAAGCTAGATTTGAACAACCATAATATCTCAACCAACTAAACACAGTAAAGTGAATAAGTGTCACTTTGCTGCACTGTGTGCCCCTGTGTGCGCCGAACCCCTGTAGATATTCTCCTCCATAAAAAATAAAACATATTTTTGCTTATGACTCAATTTTTAGGTCCTTTTTGAACTTATATGCCGACTTTTGGGGTGCATCAAACACTATAATTAGGATTCCCATGATCAGTAAACAACAGCTATCGAGCTGGTCCACCCACTCAGGCGCTGATGGAGTCTACAGGTCAGACAAAGACTGAAGGCATCTGCAGAAGCAAAAAAAACACTGATGGCCCACAGTCTTTCTCTTAGACCGAAGAAAGAACAAGAAGCAAATAAACATGAGAGCAACTGTTTTTTTTTTACTATTTACAACTAAATCAGTCAAATATTCAACGACAACAAATTTGCAGAAATGCGTTTGCTGAAAAGCTCTAAACGAGTGAGCGGCCGAGTCTTTTATTACACAAAAACTTGCTAGTACATTAATTTTATTAAAGTGTATGGACATATTTATTTTAAAAATAATGGAAATATAATTGTACAACAAAGCATTTTGAGAATTAAGCAAAGCACTGAAGACAGGGGAAAAAAAAATCTATCACCTTCCATCTCAGGTCAGTGAGTGCTGTGGCAAATACTGGAAGTGTAAAATGGCTGGTATGGCCATGCATCTGTCCCCAAGCTCAGTTTGCTTCTCTATACAGATACAGACAGTGTTAATTAATATTTAGACAAAACTAAAACAATTTCCCACTAAATTTGCTAATTATCTACTTATTTTTCCCTTCACCATAGCGTATCTCAAGATAAGTCTATCACACGAACGTGGCAGCATCTCGTCTGCCTCAAGATGGAGAGCACTCCATGCCTACTGTAGGGACCTCCAAACTTAATATTAATATGGAGAGCATGTTACCAAAATAACACCACCGCAGAGAGTTCCTGTTGGCTCTGGGCTTCGGGTCGCACGGGGTGGCCAGAACGGGGTCTTTGTCTATAATTCATACAGTTAAACGGAAGTGAGCAGCATATATGCACCAGAGCTTCTCGAGTAAGGAGCAGATTGTGAAAAACAACACCCTCCTCAAGTCCTATACATCCCTCAACAAAGAGGATGTGGATAAACAAAGATATTCCTCTCTGGATCTACAGACATCTTTGACCACCACTGTTTAAATGTAACACATATAAACAATGTCATCAAATAAAAACCATGATTTTCTATTTTATTTATTTTTTATTATCATCAAATAAAATAACTGCAAATATAAATTCCCATTTGTGCAACAAATATAGAGTGGAAATCATAAGATTAGCCCAAATAACAAAATTGAAGGTTCCAAATATGTTAGAAATTAGAATCATATGTTGCAATACATTTTTTCTAAATTAAATCTATGCAGCCTAATCTGAAATACTGTGGGACTAAACGTCATGGAGAAAAAAAAGCCACCAAAAAACAGAAACTTAATTTTTTTTTTTTTATGGGAAAAATCTTATTAAATACCTGATTGCACAAAGACAATCTTAGGAATGATGAAAACAAATAAAGAAGATATAAAGAAGAAAAATGTGTAGAGTAGATATTGGTGATGAATCTTAAAGAGGCTGAATGAATCATTTCAGGTGTTTTAAACTGAGCTGCCAACAATAAACCCTGAAGGCTCCCGCTGGCTCCTAACCGCAGAAACAATAGAGCATCTCTGATCTTTCCCCTTTTATTGCTCTCAGGAGAAAGCTAAACTTCAAAGTAAATATATATATATATATATATATATATATATATATATATATATAAATATATATATATATATATATAAATATATATATAAATATATATTTAGGAGATACATTAAACTGATAATAATATCTGACATCAACAACATAATGCATCTGCGCCTCTGTCCACATCCTGTATGGATTTATTTTAAAGCAGCCCACTAAATAAAACAAATAAATAAAATTAAAAGATTGTTTGTTTGTTTTTTGGTTTGTTTTAACTGTACCTCATAGAGCAGATACTGTTTCCTCCACTCTGGAGTGATGTGGGAAGCGAGATGCTCCGCGAATTTCATCTTTGCTGGTGGGCAAAAAGCTCTAGTCAAAATCTCTACCCCCGCTTCTCCTCCGTCCGCTCGACTTTTGTTTTCCCTTCGCGCAACTTGCTGGCTCGACTCGCGGAGACGGAAGCGCTCCTGTCCTCACTTCACTGCGGGCTGGTCCCGCTCAGTGCTGATCCCGAGCCGCATGCCACGCCGCGCCGCGCTGCGTGGGACGCGGCTATTGTTTTTAACAGGTGGTCCTAAGGCGAGGCTTGCTGCGCGACTTCACTCCGTGCCTCCCTGGGTCGATCTGGGGACATCGCTGACGGCCGTGCGCTCAGCAGCGTTGATGGGGCTACGCCTGCAGGGGGCGCTCTGCAGCCGGTGCCGCTGATGGGACCTCCTGGTAAATGTTTTGGCTGATGCAGAATCAATGCAATTTAGTTTATTTATAAAGCGCAAATTTGCAACACGTTTCTTCTCAAGGCACTTTACAAGAAAAATACATGATAAAAAAAAAAGAATCTATTCAAAACGTTTTCCAATCTAAGGAAAGCCAGCAGATTACATCGAGACACAAGCTTGCAGCATCTACTCCTCCTGGATATGCATTCAAAAAGCACAGGTTAGACTGTGTCATTGAGTTTATAGCAATCCCTCATACTGGGCATGCATGTGGCAACAGGTGAGAGGAAAAACTCACCTTTAACAAGAAGAAATGAGGTAATGGATGCAGAGGAAACTGAAACTGAAAAGGTTAATAGCAGCAGATGGAGAACTTGTGCTGGCAGAACCACCCGCCAATGTTCTGCTCCAAGAAGGTGTGTTAACTACCAGAACGCCACACCTGGTGCAGCTTCTATGGAGAAATAAAAACTGAAAGGTAACAGTTGAAATAACTGCACCTAAAGCAGATTGGACTATAGACGAAGAAAGTATCAGAGTGAGACCTGGTCTGATTGTCCTTTGGCAGTCTTAGTCTATAGCAGATATAGGTCAGGATAACCTAAACCTTTAGAGTGAGACATGAGGGAGCAAAGGAGAACCATCTTTCTAGACTCAGTTCCTCCCCAAATCATCTGCTCCTAATTCAATTATTATCATCTTCCTTACACGGGCTTTCCATGTATGTTGAGAACTGAAGAGCTTGTTATTATGTGTCTGCAATAACATAACAAAAATGAAGTTATGCTCTACATCTGAAGTGTCTTATTCTACTACTAGAAAAAGTACCTAAGATTTCTGCCATACATATTGTCTAAGCATAAAGTCTCTGGAGGACTGAATTAAGGGTTTACTCTAGTTCTTCACCTCATTTAACATTGTCATGTATCTTCAAAATGCTGAACTTCACATAAGGATAGGAAAGTCTCCATTTCCCTATCAATACAGAAATCTCTAATCAAACCCTTACATTCAGGATGCTCTTGTTCCTATTACTGACTCATAGTCACATTAATTATGTTTGAATAGTTGTCCAGTTTCATTTGTAACAACAAATTACATGTTTGAGTTTTTCTTTTGCTTGTTTTGTTTTTTGCAGGCCATTATAAAGTTCTGAAAGGACAGGATAACAAGCAACGGCAACTTTCATCTTTTTAAAAGCTTTTCGTCTTGGTGCAAAACAGATTTTTGGCTTAATAGGTTAAAAAAATAATGAGGGTAGAGGAAGAAAAACAGATTATCATGGGTTATTCTGGAAAGGAACAACTTTGGTTTTAGTTTTATTATACAGCAAGATTCAAAGCCTTGCTTTACCAACATTATTTTTGATTATGGAAAACATTAACTGCAATCAAAAACAGTCTGAAGCAAAGATGATATAACATTTCAAGTAAAGTTCCTACTGACCTCAAATGAGATCCTTCAATTACTGTAATTGTATACCATAGTAAAAATCTTTTATAGAATAAAACATTTCTTATACATGCTGACATGAAAAAGTGTTACCCAATTTAGGACAAAATGGTTTAGATCAACATTGTATTACATTTAAATAGGTTTGTTTTGCCCAGTATTTTTCTGATTGTGAATTAAAAATTACGGGAATCGTTATTTTGCACTTTTCATAATATAAACTAACAAAGTGCTTTACAAAATGCAACAATGGGTAGAAATATAATAACAGAGAGATGTTTTTAAGTGGCTTTTTAAGGTGACCCAATTCCACGAATTACCAATCAAATGGTAGAAAATATCAGAGTCTGTTTCTAGAACAGAAAGGTCTGTCTCCTGTCCGGAGGAGGTCTGTTTTTATCTTAGTATGAGGAATCTTTAGTAGGCTGTAGGAGAAGCTGTAAACACTAAGGAGAGTAAAACAGGCCAATTTTATGTAGATTTACAGCGATTCCATGTTTTCTGTATTCTTTACGGCACTCACTCTGGTTCGCTAAAGTAAATAAAATAAAAACTTTTGAAATTGCTCATCAACTCTTATCAAATTAAATAATCTTAACTACATTTGGTTAAATATTCCTCGATTTTCTTAAATCAAGGCACTTTTTGTTGCTTATTTTAACGTATGACATATTTTTACATCCGCTGAGAGAAACCCTGGTATTTCTTCTTTTTATGATTATGATGATTATTGTTATTATGATTCTAATTATTATTATTATAATTATTATCTGAGAAACCCTTGTTGAACCAACAGCTCAGACAGGGAGGGTTCTACCAAAAGCACCCAAGTAACAACATAAACCTGTTCAATAGCCCCCTCTCCTGCACATATGCTGCTAAAGCATTTCCCATCGAAAAATGTGATGGATTTAACACGACAGACAATAAATACCTTTACCTAGGCTTGATAAATTATTATTTTCCCCCAATCATAAAAGCAGCTTTGAACCACAGGGTGTCTCTGTTTGGATGACGTTTGTTTAGAAGAAATTACTTAGTATGGCCTCATAAAAACACCGATCCAACCGTTTCAATACACAGTTTCATTTTAAAATGTAGAAAACATATGAAATATACTGATCTATAATCTCCAGCACCGTTTGTTTCAATTTCCTACTTAATAAACTATTAACAATATTTTGAAGATGTTGTTTTAACATTTTATAAAATACGTTTAAATTCTTTCTTTTCGGTGTAGATGTTCATATAAACTCCTATAAGTTCATGTAACAGGACGTCAGCTCGCTAACGTAGAAAGAGTCAAAGTGGGACATTTACATCCAAGTGTAGGTTTGGTTTTTCAGTTTCTTTGCCCTTAACTCGCCGTGTCCCTCAAAAACATATCGCTCCCTGACATATAAACGATATTAACTATGGATAAATAAACACAGTTGTTTGGTTTCTACGTTATTTTCAACGCCACATTTCTTACCAGTTGAAGGCTTCGAAGTTGAACCGGAACTTTTGAGGAGCTGTTGGGGAGACCGGCGCCTTTTGACGACCGTACCAGAGACGGAACAACGGTCGAAACAAATCCGACCGCCTGGGTCTCACGTCGGATTACATTTTTAGATTATCACTTCAGTAATTTATTGGTTTTTAATACTCATCTGCTGCTAACGCTAACCGGTCGGTAACCATGGCGTCCGGCTCCCCGTCCTCCTCTCCGGACACCGCGACGGGCTCGGGTACGGATCCAGCCCGGCCCGATACGGGAGAGCCTCTCGGCGGAGCGGGCTCGGACTCTGATTCGGACTTGGGTTTGAGTAAATTCGACTGCGGCGCCGTGGAGATGGGGGACCAGCTGGAGGGAGACGAGCTGGAGCCGGAGTTCGAGTCCGCAGCCGACCGTGTGAAGGATCTGCTGCAGACCGCCAGCAGGGACCAGCTGCTGGACCTGTATGCGCGCTACAAACAGGTGAGGGGGGATTTAAATGAACCTGGATGCTGGTGTGTCTGATGTCAGAGGAGTGTGTTGGATGTTGGTAGACACACTGGGGCTTCATGCAACATGGCAAACATTTGTTAATGGGATCAATTTATATCCTCCAAGTCTCGACTCTTTCTTTTCTTCCCAACCTCTGACCCGTATTTAGTTACATCAACATTCTCCATAAAGCCCCAAAAAAGCCCGCCTACAGTAATGATGCTCCCCCTGCTGTGTTTATTAGTTCCTTGGTTTTCTGGCTGCATAAAGTCGAGAGTATGTAAGTCTGGGGCTTTCGGGTCTCATATGTATATGCAATATAGACATGTAGTTGCAAACTAAAAACAAAGCTTGGGGAAAAAAAACTAAAAACATACTGGTCAATATAATGACTGTGGACGGTGATTGTGTTCCCTTTGCACCACATTTTAACCAACTCACAGAAGATGCTTGTTTAACTGGGTTTAACTAGGCCCACGTGTTTTACCTTACCTGTGCGGCTCATCCGATATTACAGCGGCTGACTGTTTAGTTTCCTCTCTTATTAACAGGTGAAAGTGGGAAAGTGCAACACATCCAAACCTGGCTTCTTTGATTTTGAAGGACAGAGAAAATGGTACGTTGGCTAAACATTCTACCTCCTAACACCTCTTTTCTTCCTCGCAGTTCAGCCTGCAATTGTCAGTTTACTGGTAAAAGTAAGTTAGTATGAAAGTTGGTATTAGTTTAAACGACACAGAGTAAGGGCTCTTATTTAACATTGAAATAACATCCTGTGTTCCCAGATGTTTTTATATTAATGTAGGTAAAACCCTGTTTTTGTTTTGCAATTCGTTGGTTAAGTATGTTGTTGTAAGATTTTTTTCCCAACTTCGAGTCTGTTTTTTTAAAGCACTCAGGCATTTCAAGATTTAGCTTTTAAACTGGAAGACGCGGCAATTGTGTGCATAACTGTGTTTTCCTGGCAGGCAAGCCTGGAAGCAGCTTGGAGACATGGATCCAGAACAGGCAATGCGAGAATACATTTCCCTTGTGAACGTGTTAGATCCCGAGGGTGCCACAAAGGTAAAAACATCTCTGACATCTCTGAATATTCAGAGATGATCAGTTACAGCTTTCTGTATCCTTACATACCACGCAAATCAAAAGCAAATCATTAAAACTAATCAAGGACATGTTTATTTTTCTGTGAATAGAATCGATATTTTTATGTGACTTTTATATTTACAGTTCTTAGATACGTCTGTTTAATATATTGCCTTATCCTTCATTACAATGTTGGTTGTAATGTTTATTACATACTGAGAGGATGTAGTGTACTGTAGGTTCCAGCAGATGTCACTGTCAGATTGAGGTTTTCCTTTTCCATAAAAATACGTTTTTTATACATGCAGGATAAAAATACAATAAGACTTACTTTTCTTTAGGCTGTAATGTTGGAGTAGGATGATATAAGTAACACTAGTCTTACTCTCAGCTTGTATTTGAGTTTTCACTTTGCATTGCATGAGCTCACCTTACTGTCATAAGGTGTAACTAGAGTTATGCTGCCATGGACCAGTTGTCCTTTGAGACAGGAGAACACATTACAACAGTTTTTATCGTTTACAAGGAGAACAAAAAAGTATTTTCCTGCAAGACTTAGTTCATGCCTATTTGCGTCACATTTACATTTTTATATGTTCAAACAAATTTATATGATAGACCGTTTTCAAATTCTTCAGAGAAGTAGCCATTCAAAATATTCGGGCTCTGTATGAAAACTAAAACTGCCCTAAACTTAAATTGTTGTTTAATTCTTGTCATAAAACAACTGCCATACTTTATGCTATTTCGCAAATATTCTTTTGTATTGTTTTGAAGGATTTTTGCCCACTTTTTCCATCTAATTTTTAGCATGAATGGCCTGTTTGAGGTCAACACAAAGCACCTTGATCTAATAAAAGTATAAATAGTTAATAAAACTGTAGCTGGAAACAATGAGAAATATTTACCTATTACTTTTAGTTGAGCCATAAAACTGTCAGATAAAGCAAAAAAACAAAGTAAAGTTAAAAATGTAGCAGTGATTTAAACTTAATAAGCATAGTTTTTTAACAGCCAACATTTGAACAGCCGTCTTCCTGCATCAGAAAGATGTGATTTCCGTGTTTGAGCCATCAATAGTCTTTAATATGGTGCTCCATCATATGCTGATAATTTTTGGAAATTGAATAATAAAAGTAAGGATGGCTGTTAGGTCCATAAGTGTTCACATTTTAGTCTGTGTGTCTGCATGTTTAAGGTGTTTTCCCTTTCTGCAACACAACTGCCCTGAACAAGGGGGTGATTTAAATGTCTCTGCAGTACTTGATAGCACGCAGGAGCTAATGCTATCTTTTCAGTCAGGTTTGCTAACACACCTAAAACATGCCGGACAGTGATGCCCAGGAAGCAGGATTGAGAAGCGTGCCTCAAGTTTATATCCCAGTTACACTTAGACTCTGATTCATTTTATGGATAAATCTTTCTGGATAGTTTATATTAATTCCGTAGTCAAGTGTTTCTGGAGAAACTGACCACCAGCAGCAGATAAATTTACCCTCAGCCTTCCAACGAAGACCCAAAGAATTTCTCTTGGGGGATACTAAGTACGGATTCCCTCTGTCTGTAGTTTCTTTCTTTTTTTCTTTAGAGGTTGTTCTATATTTGTAAGAGTAAACTTAGAGAATACAAAGGTTTTTATTATTGTATCCACTATTTAATTTAATTGATGAACTACATGTCAAATACTTCTCTGTGTTCCTCTTTAATAAAGGCATGAAAACCGAAAACTTTTTGGTCTATAAACAGACAAGCAAACATCTTCTTTTTTGACTTACTTGAAATCAATAACTTTATTAGAGAACCTGCCCCACATGTTAACTATGTATCATTCATTCTTTAATTCATTTGTCTGTGCTTTCAAACTCTATTTAAATACGTGTATGCAAAACCATGGTTTAAAAACATCATTATATTTCATCCACCAGATTTATGTATTTCTTAGTGCTGCCTCATAAACACCTTAGGAGTAGAAATATACAAAAATAAGCCAATATTAAAAGAGCTGTATGGCTGGTAACCTCACTGCAGAGGAAGGTGATGCTGAAGATCATGAAATTGAAAACCTGTGTGGATGTAGGAAAGGTAGATAAAGATAAAGGGGAAAAACGTTTCTGCCATCCACTATTTACCTGTTTGTTACACCCTTGAATGACTCAGTTAAAAAGTTGGTTTTCGGATTGTTTAGGTATAATCATGGCTGTAAACACTAAGATTAGATCTAAAGTTACAAATATTACAATCATTTAACCAGATACTTGGACGGTAGATGTTTTCTTTCCTTTTGAATGTCATGGTGGATTCTCATAAAATTGTTGTGTTCTAGCTTTTTCTTTATTTTACAGTTTACTAAGACTCAAAATCTGATTCCAAATTAACCTTTTTATTTTTAAACCCCATCACCCTTTTTTTCTACCTCTCTTTTATTAATTCCTTTCTTTTTTATGTCCTTTTTTTTAATGGTATAACCATCTGACACAATTGAAAGCCCTTTACATTTCTCTTCTTTCCTGCGTTTTTGTGCAGGGAAAGTACTTGCTGACTCGGCCTAACAGAGGAGAACCCAGCAAAAAGCTCCTACCACCCACGCTTCCAAAAAAGAAAAAGAACCTGATTTCATTAGTGTTAACAAAGCGTCATGGCATGGCGGGAGCTATTCTTTTGGAGGCACAGTTAAATGGTGTAGGTAGGAGTGCATAGACAGAGGAGCATGGGAGAGAATAATAGCCACAATTTGACCTCTGCTACCCTCTCAATTGTTAAGCAGACACTGGCTTTATATTACATTATAAGGTAGAGGAGCAGAGCCGGTGCATCAGCGTATATTCTGACTTTCTCAAGTGAATTAGTTTGTCCCAAAAGTGCACGCATAGTTGTTTTCCTCCCTGTCTCCCCTTCTCCGAAATCAGATTTGTGCAGTTTCTTTTGTGAGTCAAGGTTGGTTAGTGAAGAATAGTCAACATAATAAATCCTTTGCTGAGCCGGATCGCACAAAGGAATCTTATGAAAACACAGATGATTAACAAGAGTCACAAACCGAGAGGCAGTGCATGTTATCATGTTTGCATTCATTTTGGCGCCTGTTTGTTGGAAATGAGGTCAGATCCCGAACACATGGAGGGGGGGTTTTCTGTGTCCACAAAAGAACAAACGAGATGTACAAATCACAGACCGTTAGTGAGGGACTACATGTAAAAGCATTAATGGTAAATGGATCTGTCTGACTCCGCGTTGAGTCAATGCGAAGCAATAAGGCCAAAACCTTGGTTCAAAGAGAATGTAGACCTTGACAGCTGGTCAAATGGTCTGACATTTAAACATTTTCACACTGTAATTATTCAGCAGTAATTAAATGTTAGATTTTACATTAAAAAAGGGAAGAAAGTAAGCTACATTATGATTTTTCTGTATTACAGCAACGACAAGGAGAAGAAAGGAGAACTGGTTTCGGAGGAGCAGCAGTCAGCTGTTTATATCAGGAGGAGACGATAAGGTATTTAAATCAGAGGTAGAGAAACAGCAAAAAAAAGATGGCTGGTGACAGGTGTATATTATTTTAAAAACACTATCCGTTTTCTTTCTGCTCTCCTTCTCTCACTCACAGTCAGTGAATGCATCACACCTAAACACTAGGATATTGTTAGTACTCCTGAATGTGAATACTGATTTTAAATGAAGACCCAAATTGAGCTTTTTTTGTAATCAGTTTTGACCACATGATATTTAGATTGAAGAAAAAAATAGATAAAGACAAGAAGACATTTATTCTTATAGATTGTTCCTATATTCTTGAAGAGAAACTGCAAATTTAAAAATCCACAGATTAGGGTCCAAACTCTGATTTGTGTATGTTTTTATAGGATGAGGATCTTTATTACCTTGTGTGTGTTTTATTTCTCTTTGTGGAACCATATTCCTGTTTTTAATTCTCAGGTCAACTTGGTGAGCTTGGCATTGTTAACCCACTTGAATTGACGCTGCGTTTTATTATATTTAACAGACGATAACTGCAGTCACAGGTCTGGAAATGTCACGCATTCCAGATTTATGTTAATGAAACCCGTTCCCCATTTACACCCGCCTGCTAGACTTACTGAACCTTGGAAAAAGCCCATTTTAATTTCAATACAAAAAGACCTTTTTGAGAGACCAAAACGAGATGTGTAAATACTGCAGGTTTCCTCCTAAATGGCTGTAAATGATTAGCATGCATATTCTCTAACGGAGGCAACAGGACTGTTGCCCCTTTTTTTAATTAATTGCGCAATTAAGCAGGCGGCGTTATCAGGATGCATCGAGTACAGCGGAGCTAAGTCAGGGGGAACCCAGACCGAGGATGACATTAACATGACACAAACACCTGAGCAGACAGACTCATACACTTCATGCTGTTTGTCCTCATGATTACCATCCGAAGTCATGCATAACCTCCCAAACGTGATAAACTCACTGCTCTGCTGCTCTTCAATTTCCTTCTCGCACATGAACAGCCTCCATATTAAACAGCTGAACACCTGTTAAGCAGGCAGATTTAATTGCGCTGCTCATTCAACCTCCGCTCATGTGTTTGTGGATGAAAACAGGATTGATTAGCGACATCCCTCGACTGCTTAGCCGATCAGAGGTTTTCAAATCCAGCATTTGCAATTCGATGACCACTCCTAAGATGGATTCCAATAAAAGCTGGGGAGGCCTTTGTGGGACGAGCTCGCCGTTGATAGCCAAACCTTTGTTATTTCAGTTCCTATTGTTTCAGGTGCTTCCATTGAACCTCAGGCTCGGTCGAGATGTTACGAGGCAGCGAGATGAGAGATTGTGTGAGGAGTGCACGTGTGCCTTTGATGGATTGTGTGACCG
>JAVLVB010000524.1:1860287-1874891 GCA_032876305.1 Orestias chungarensis
ACACACACACACACACACACACACACACACACACACACACACACACACACACACACACACACACACACACACACACACACACACACACACACACACACACACACACACACACACACACACACACACATGTTTGACCACCTAATGTTCCCACACATGCACATGCGTGATGCACAAACACTAAAAACCTTGGTGCTGTCGCAATGACAGAGTAGCCTGTGACCTTCCCAGCATGCTTTGCGCTGTTGTGGGTGTCATTTTGCTTATAAGGCCCACATTAATCAATGTTTGTTTACAACCTGTTGCTCTGGGTTTGTGTATTTTGAAATCCTTTGTCCTATTGTGTAGAAAGCGATTGTCTAAAAAATTGTGTGTATGTGTTTTAAATTTTTTAGAAAATTTTAACATTTGTTTATTATATAACCCCCTGACACTTGGGGGGTTATATAATAACACTCCAGCTGTTTGTGTGTGTGACCGTGTATGTGTGCATTCTTAGTCGTCATTCATATATATGTGTCATCCCAGCCCCATCTGACCATCAACCAAAGACTGATGACTCGGCCTATTGATTAGTTGCCGGAGGAGACGGATGGTGGCCAAGCTTCGGGGTCATGATGGCCATCAGACAAGGAAGTAGGCGTGTTCTAGCGCCGGGCCCCATGAATAAACATAGCTGTAGTAATCAGGAGTATATAAATGAATGTGCTAATACATAACCTAGCTCAGATAAAAGCGTGTTGAGTTATTCATCATTCACCAAGAGCAGATGAAAAAGAGTGAGCAACGGAGAAACAGTCACGCTGTAACTGAGGAGCTGAGGGAAAGGAAGCATGGAGCAACAAAACACAAGTAACACAAGATTACTGTAGATTTGTACAAAAAGTTTCTTTTTTTCCACAATTGTAATATCACTGCCACTCAAAACTGTCAAAGCTTTCCCTACTAGTCAAAGGACTTTGTTAAGATGATCATATTGAATATATAAGCACCAACTAAATAATAAATCTAAGTAATCAATTCTGATTGCCATATCGTAAACCTTTATCTTACTATTACAAACTGTACACTTTAGTTTGATATGATTCATTAATATATTAAAACTCATATTTTAATGCAAGTTGAGTTAATAATGTTTGAAAAATAAGACAGAAAGGAGCTGTTTTGCTTCAAGTGTCGTATAATTTATTGATTATTGTTTCAGCTACTGTGTCACAGCAGGGTTGTACAGCTTGCCGATAAAACCGTTATATCGATTAATCAGGCTTTTTTTTGTTGAATGTTACATTTTTGAAAATGTAACATGTTTTCGATAATGCGCTCCTGAGTGATGTCAACCCCTCCAGGGCTTACCAACTTCATTTACAGCTTGTATGTATTTCAAATTTTAAATCATGCCAGCCTGCAGAAGTGTGGATGGAAATAAATACAAGTTTTTGAAAGTATTTTGTGTCATTTGTAATTTTCCTTTTAATTTCTGAAAATCCATCTGACACTAAATCACTGATACCAACAACAGGAATCAGGAATCAAATTCAGTAAAGGGACACCGGATCTAACTCTAAAACAGCACAACCTTTGAAAAAAACTTATGTCTTATGGTGAAAAGTTTGCACTTATAAAATTACGGGGAAAACGCTGAGTCATTTGGACATAAAAACAGTCCAAAGGATCCTTTAAAAAAAAAAAAATTTATTAAAATTAATCAATTGGAAATGTTTTTTTTTTTCTGAATAATACAAATTCCACAATGACAGAAGAGGTTGTAAAGAAAACTCTGGTGGAAAAACCAACAGGAAGGCCTTCAGAGACCCATGGAGACAGTAACAGTAGGTTAAGTGTAGCTCGAGTTGGTTGGGTTAATCTCTGGAGCTTTACACGCTCAAAGTGAGACGGGAATACAACGTAAGGGAAAGGAACCGCAGGATTGGGTTGGGTTTGACCGAGTGACTGCATAGGAGCAGTGAAAGTGTCAAGGATGTAGACAATAGAGCACTAAATTAAATTATTCTGAATGGCTCAGAAGGGTAAGAAGGAGGGAAAATGTAAAGCTGTAAATGAGATTTTGTGTGCCCCCTCCCTTTACCCAAAATCTCTTCCACCATCACTTCTTTCCCCCACTGCACTCCTCCCTGTCCCCAATGCAAGAAGGTGATTAGAGACAGAGAGATAAAATTAGAGGTAGGATGGTGCCGCTGCGTGTGCCTCGGTCCCTCAGGGAGCCGACACGTGCCGCTGCCGCTCTGATATCGGATAGTTCGGTAGCATATGTTGATGGAGTTAAATGTATGATGATTCAATCCTGGTTGTCATTATTACCTGTGTTTCTATAACATACAAACATGGAAAGACTGACATGGAGGATTTTTCAAGTAGGGAAATAACTTGTAGAATGTAATGCAGTAAATGATTGTTCCTATTTTTTTGTTTTGTTTCTGTTTTCTCTTTCTGTCTTGCTCTCAGGGAAGAGGACAAGAACATCTTTGACTACTGCAGAGAAAACAACATTGAGCACATCAGGAATGCCATCACCACCCAGAAACTGGATGTCAACACAAAAGATGAAGAGGTACAATGCCAAAAAAAAATTCTGAAGGCTAAAGTATTTTCAGTGGAAGAGTTTCTTTAAATAGACCTGCCCCCAGGAGGTTATTACCTATTATTAGATTCCTTTTTTCTATATACAGTTGTCCGGCTGAAGCCATTTTTTTAACCAATAAATTGCAAATTAGTATCCAAAGTCAATCGCTTTGCTTGGGCCCATTGGGAACGTACACACTAATCAATGAGTGGAGGAGGTAATGCGCCTCTGTTTAACTTGGTACATAATGGTTTCTGTACTCACGCATACACAAGGTCTAATGGTTAGACCTGGTTATGTTAGGGTTCAAATTTGTAAGATTGCAGAAACTGCTGCTGCCATGGTCAGGGGTTTCCTGGACAGTCCTTACAATCCATCCATCGCCGTCTGATTCATTATCAGACGAGCCAACAGGCCCTCTGCCCTTTCTTCAATCACCGCCACTCATCACAATAAACCGGCATTCAGCCACCAAGCTCACAGTCAAAGGCCAGATGGTTGAACCATCGCTGCTGAAAAGGCTCATCTGGCCAAAACAATTGTGCTCTTTGAATGCTTTCCCGTTCTGCACATTAAACAGCAGAGGGCAGTGGTGATGTTCCACATCACCTAAAACAGAGCGAGTGCATGTTAGAAAGAAAGGATACTTAGGTTAAGAGGAAAACATCACCTGAGTTTGATTCGTTTTTATAGTAAAACATATGTTTAGGTTTGTGGTATCATTTCAGGACATGCAAACCAAGCATTACTTTGTCATCCGAAAGGATTTTCTGGTTTTCTTCACCCGGCTGCTGCCTGTGCTGTATCCGTCAGTGAAACAAAGTCAGTAGAAGAATTTTATATTTAAGCAGCAAACAATCCCGTAGGACAGGAGAGTTCAGCTACAATTAAGACATCAAGACAGAAAAACATGTAAAGAAAACATTAAAAATAAGACTTTCTGACATATTTTGATAATCTTTAATAGAATAGAATCTCACTGTAACACAGCATAACCTGTTGCTGTGCACTGCTTGTCAGCTTGGTTAAAAAAATGGCTGCTAAATATTCCTTGCGCAAAAAAGATGAATTATTTTAAGTTTAGAGACTGTTATATTACCATCTTGTATTAATGAGATAATAATGAAAACCTTGTATTTTTACAATTAGTCATCAAGCCATTGCAATTTTATTTTAAACCACGCTATGCCTAATTCATATATATATATATATATATATATATATATATATATTATTTAGAAGTTGTCAAAGAAGCGTTTTGAACCTAGAACAAGTTTCTAAAGCTCAGAACTGTAGGTGTTTATCTTTAAGTATTGTTTGGTGCGTGTATCTATATCCATTTATAAATCTATAGTGTATATATATTGCCAAGGGCTGTGTTTATCCCTTGCCTAGGTTCTGTATATGCTTTGTTAACTGCTAATCCTCTCTTGGAGATGTGCTTCTTTCTTGGAACGTGTTCGAATCTTTGCATTAAGATTACTTAACCAGACAGTGCTACAAAATACCCTCCCTGTGTTCAGATTGAACCATGATTTAGTGCCACCTATTGTAGAAGTTGAGTTTTCTACATGAAATAGTTAGGTTTATCACCACTAGACCTAAAAGCTAACATATTTTTGAGATTTCTTCTGTTCGAATCGCAAAACCCTTATATTCCAATGAAAATGGATGCAGCAGTCTGGAGCAGAGTACCTTACAGAAAAAAGATGGAGAGAAGCCGATGTTGGTATTCTGACCTGACTTATAAGTAGCCGTTTTAACATGCAGCCTTGGTGATCAATATGATTTAAGCCACGGAGTTGGACTTGTAGATTTTGCTTTACCTAATTGGCATCACTGAAAAATGAGCTCTTGAGGTTTTATTAGAACAAGGATTCTACACCCAGGGAAATGTTTGTGGGAGTGTATATGCCCATGTCTAAGAGGGGCACTTTGAATGTGTGCTGGATTAACCTATGCATTACCAAACAAAAACCAATACAGCACCTTAAACGGGACTCGTACCCTTTCCACCTTTCCACATCAGAACTAGGGTTGTGCATTATCGTATCATTTATCAGTATCAGTGATAAAGGTCTTGTCACATGAATAAATTATGATCATGGGTGTTTGGAACTCCAAAAACTTGTTATTTGTTTCTAGTTTCCCATTGTGTATCCCATTAGAGTGGAGTTAAAGTTTAAAATTGTGATTAAATTGCAGTTACTATTTGGGGCTTAATCATAGAAATCACATGTCTTTATGTCACTGGTGCCTACTCTGAGAGCAAAATTTGCGTATTTATTTTTTACCGTTATCACAGTAGTTCCACAAGATACTGTGAATATCGTGAACTTTTTTTGTCCATACCGCCCATACCCATTCAGAACCAATAACATTCATGTTTTTTCATTAGTTTTTGTACAATAAAAAAACACAAAGTAGTGTGTTGTTTATTTTTCCAAATAGAAAAATGTAAAGTGTGTCATATATGTCTTTAGTCATTTTTAGTTATACTAATTAAATGTAAGTTACACTTAATGGCTTTAACTTTATATGCTAAGTAAATAAAGTCCCCCTGTTTGTCTAAGCTGTACCATACAGCTGTTTAGTAAAGGGATTTATTACTAAACAAACCGCTTCTTTACAAACAACTAAGATAGGTCAGAGATATAGTTGTTGTCAAGGAGAAAACAACCATGAGAACCCCGGTAAGTTTGGAAGAGCTTTAAAGCTCTGCTCATGTATGAGAACATGGCAACAGACCAAATATTAATTGTGCAAATCTTAGTCCTATGCATCATTGCAAAATAAAAAGGTTTTTAAAAAGGAAGAAGCCATTATTTCTGAGGGGGGAAGTAAAACTTTTTGGCCCACATTCAACTGTGAAGCTCCTCTCTTACACATGAGAAAATGCGTGGCATCCAAGCTCTTTGGCTAAATATTATCGAACACCTGTGGGAAGAAAAAAGTGACGCTTTGAAAACTTTGAATCAATATTGCGATATGAAAAACAGTATTTTTTGGTCTGTAATTTAGTTATTTTAAGGGCTGCACAATATTAAAAAATCATGAGCAGCAAATTATATGCGTTATTATTATGATGATAATAACAGTAGCTATATTTGCCTTAATTTTTCTCTCCTCATGCTCTCATCTGTGCCTCCATCGCCCTTTGAGCAGCTCTACTTGAAAGTTTTTTTGCCCCAAAACACCCATAGATCTATTTGCGGTAAAAGATTATTGAACTATTATAATAACGGTGCAGGCAGTACATTTAGATTATTTGTATAACCCAATTTTAAACAAGCCACCATTCTGTTTCACATGTTTGCATCTCTTTGTATATTTTAAAACAACATAACATATTATGTGACGAATGTGACAAAATTTGAAAAAGTGTAAGGTAAGTCCCAAACTTCCGTCTTGCAGAACCTCTAGTGATGGTTGTTAATTACCAAATTAAGATTTAATTAATTTATTTATAATGTGCTTTTTTTTTACCTGTCAAATTTCGTTTACTTTGTTTAGTGTCTCCTTGTTTGTCGCGGTTTAAGTGATTTGTGTGTTTTTGTCGGCAGGGTCGTGCTCTCTTGCACTGGGCCTGTGACAGAGGACACAAGGAGCTGGTGTCTCTTTTCTTGCAGCACAAAGCCGACATCAACTGTCAGGTGAGCAGAAATCCTCTCTCTGTCTTCTTTTTCTAAGAATCTCTTGTTGAATCTAAAGCTTGCTGGAGCAGATCTGGGATTTTGCTTTTGCAACAGTTTATTTACTTTCACATGTATATGGTTGAAACTTCTCATGATGCCAGGGTTGTTGGGAAGGTGGAGTACAGCTTTTTTGTATGTGTGTGTGTGTGTGCTCAGGTAAAGCGCGAACAACCTGTGAAATCCCCAGCATCCACATCACCCTTTCCTTTTCTCTCTCCATCCTTTTAGAAGGTCACCTTTAATTCACTTTGTGCCACACATAAATCCTTCAGGGCTTTTGCAGACACAGTTAGCTGGTAGCTAGCCTGGTGTTTAGACTCTCAGAGGTTTAGCAGCATCCAGCGGGCTTTAGCTTAGACAGTAAGCTGGCTCAGCTGCACATCCGAGAAATTGCTCCTCTTCCCCCCCGCCCTTCCCACCGGCATGGCACGGCGCGGCTCACCGGGCCGGTCGCTTAGGTTTTAACTGCGAGGACAAATCAATTGGAAGTAATCAGGCAAATTGTTTTTACGTTGCACAACCCACATAATCAGGACATTTCACAAATGACTTTCTGTTTTGTGGTCATGCGTTGCCCCTCTTGTTTGTGAATGCTCCCAGAGAGGGGGGGGTTGGTGAACTTAACAGTGGAATAAGTACGAAACAATTCGCTGATGATTCACAGGCGCACCAAGATAATGCAAACACAGCTGGACCCTGGTATAAACAGAGGTGCTTTTTTTTCTTCTTTTCAAGATGTAACACATTCACGGTCATTTATTTCTGATTACTGTCAGCGTTGGCTGGTATCAGGGTCACACTCACTCAGAGTAAAAATGCCAGTATATAAAAAACAAAATAATAGAAATATTATTTATTATTTACTCCGACTTATTTAGTTGCAGTTTTCAAGTGCTTGTTGCGCATTATAGTGCCTGTTTTTGCACTTTACTGAGTTACACTAATATAAAATAACATACATTTGGATCACTTTGTCTTCAATGATTTTACACTGGACAGGACAGGTTTACATTTCTGATCAGCACAAGTTAAAAAATGATCACTGGGACGTCACACTGTCGTCATTCAGACACCAATAACTGTTAGTTGTTGAAATACTGTGTTCGCACCAAAATATATTCATGATCTGTTGTCATACCAGCCTTAAGACCACTCAGAAAATGTGGTTCAAGTCCATTCTGCATCCCCAGAATCATTTTTATTCTTCACTAATCTGTAACAAACTCATAGAAAACTGCTTAAATTAATTTAAATTAAGGCTAAAGACTCCTTTTTTTAGAGTTGCCAAAGACTATTAATAACTGTAGCGTTATAGTTTTGTAGCCTGCTTTTCAACCTTTCCTCTATTTTAGTTTTAGTGTAATCTGTCGCTTGTTTGTTTGTTTTTTTACCTTCTTCTAAATTATGTAAAGCAGTTTACATTTCCCTGTTGCCTAAATGTGCTACACAAATAAAATTGCTTTCCCATAACAGTATAATTGTACAATCATTTATAGACAATGTATGGACTATTGTAATCATATAGTACTCCTCAGATGCAATATCTTGTTGTACATCATATTTTTCAGGTCACTCACAATAATTCTGCTTGCGAAAGTTGTTTTTGGCCTGTTTGATAGACACCAAGATGAACATTGTGGCGATAGAAAAGAGAGAGGAAAACATTTATGTTTTTCATTATTGGAATACTCAACAATACTTTTGCAAGTTAAAGCATAATTAGCTCAAAGTGAACCACCGTTACAGGGGCGCCAACTATGATTGTCCATTTTTTGCAGTTAAGATAAATGTCTCAAAAAATATAAATTATTTTTTTAATCAGAGATAGCTGATTACATGAATCCTGCTTTGATATTGATTTTAGATGTTTGAATTTGTCCTAGACTTAATAAGTTAGAATTGTATTTATTCGGTTCTCTTTTTTTTTTAAGATCCCCACCTGCCTATAACTCAGGTATCTGAGCAACTTTTCAGAGGAAAATGCTAAATATTAAAGAAACTGATCATTTTCACTGGTGTTACTGGTGGCAGAAAAAACTACAGTCTTCCAAATGTATACCCGTCTGTCAAGTTGCTATATTACCCCTCTATGTGAAGCATATTAAACAGGACGCTTCTCATTAGAACATACATTAGCATGAGGAGATAGAGAAGATAAAATTTAATACAGCCTTTTACAAATGTGTCGTTTTCCCCACAGCCTCTGACACAAAACAAAGAGACTTTTTAGGTCGTATGTGTTCATGGGAGGAACAGAGGAATGTTTGGCTTGTTTTTGGGCTATTAAAGCATCCAGTAATCTGCGTTGACCTCTACCAACTGCTGAGCAACCAGTAAATAAAGATCAAACATGATTTATGCTTAATTTGTTGATTAAAACAGGGAGGGGGAAGGGGCTTAAGAGTTAAAACAAAAAGTATTATTATTTGCTTGGCGGAGGAGGGAAATCGTTGGAAAGTAATCAACTGATTGTTTTAGCGAATTGTTCCCAAACCCTGGTAACCTGCATTAAGGGCTCGTTTGATAGTTAATCCAGGATCAAGGGACCACAATAGGTAGCTGTGTGAGTTTGAATACGCAGATCACGGCTCTGCCACCTGCCAACTGTAGAGCCGGCCCTGGTGTCTGTACGGTACATTAAACCTCACCATGTTCCCGCAGCTAATACTCCCTGAAAAAGTGGGACAGGCAACTGTGGGGGGAAAGAGGCATGAGAACGTCCTTTCAAAAAAAAACGTGTAAACTGAACTCTATATAAATCACCTGTGGTTCAGGCTAGAGTAGATAGAAGCTAAAATGATGAAGAGTCGAGTGTAAATATCAACCACGCTATTATCACAAACCAACAAGAAAACCTGATTCAAGCAGTAAAAAGAAGATAAAAAATGTGGGTGTTTTAATTTTCAAACCATCCATTTATACCATATAGTGTTTTTAGAGATATTTTGAATGTGCCTAGAACAACAACAACAACATTTTTACATCTCATGATAAATGCGTTTGAGAAGCTTTTAAATGACAGCACCGTCCATGAATTGTAGCTGTGTTACTGTGAGAATTACAAATCTGACTGCATGCTTGTAAAATTAGCTTGGATCCTGATTTGCCCTTGTTCACATGTCTGTTTTTTTAAAAACACCCCACTAAAAACTTCTGTATTGTGATTAATTGTCTTAAGAGAGAGATGTTGCCTTTTAGCGGTCTTGAAATTGTAGTTGTTTTGGCTCTTCCAACTTATCAGCAGTGTTTGATTTTTCTTATAATATTTATAAGTTTAGGTAAATAAGAGCATGCTCTCAAGCAGAAAACAAATTGTATTGTTGCTCAGTTATTGTTTTACTGTAATTAATACAGGTTTTTGTTAAATTTTGAAATATTTAAACTCAATAAATAAGGATAAATGTTTTAAACAATTAAACAGTTCTAGCCATCAAACTCTCTGGCAACATTCATCAGACAACATAAAAGTAAAACCATGATAACAATAGCATTTTACTTTGGGGACAGGTCTGATTAAGTATTCAAATCAATAGTGTTATCCTTCAAAGGGCTAGAAAACATGACAGTTTTAAATAACTCTTACTTGTATTGAAGCCAAAACATTTTTGTATGTTTTGAGTTAACTATTTGTTATATTTATTATATAATTCAATTTACCTTTATTGCAGTAAAACAAATGTGTGGGTCTTCAACCAAAAAGACATCTTGATTTATAGGACATAGGCTACAGTGTCTCTAAATGAAACAGTTCAAACTTATTTGATTGCTAAAAATACAATTTGAGTTAAAAGTTATTCTGTACATTAATAAAACATGTAAAAGAACAATTGACCATCTTCTTCAAGAACAAAATTCTAAATCGGGTCAAAAATCATTATTTTATTCCCAAAGGTAAATTATATGTTGTGTGGATTCTAACAGCTGTAAGGCAGAAGGATTTGACTAAGCCTCTGATGGCAGAAGAATCAACAGATTTATAGAATATATGAAATCATGTCTATTGTGTAGGCCAACATAGACTAATGTATACATCTTCACTTCTTCTTCCGTGTTTGACCTAAAACTGTCACTCCTGAAATCTACAATCCTCTTATTTGTTTTAACATTTAAGTTAATATGATTGAAAGCTCTGTACCTGCATGGCTGAGGTTTTCTTTTTTGGTCAACTAAAAAAAATAATCCAATTATGTAACACATCTTATGCAACAAAGATAATACATATTCAACACATAATAGTGATAAATGAAATGACTCTTGTTGGTTACTTATTTTATAGTTTAAGTCTGAAAGAATATTTGAATGAGACATGTTTATTGTTTGTTTTTTTAAAGTTAGCTTACAGATAAGATGTGTGCAATGAATAGATTTAGAGCTAGATATTTATTTAAATAAATGTAAAGGTAAAAGGTACGGATAAGAATGCTTTCTGTCGGTGAGGTGTCTTTAAACAAAAGTTTGTGTGTGGGCTCGCTCTGCTGGTGGTCATTGCTGTTCAGGTGCTGTAATCTCTAATGCACACACACACTCACACACAAGCACACACACATTTGTTTTACAGTTGGAAATCCAAACCCATCTTCTAACCTTACCATCAAGTGAATATGGAAACAAGCATTTGCAGATATCACATCGTAATTAATATAAAACAGAGTTAAGGAGGTACCGTTTGGTGCTGTGGCGCTGCGGGCGACAACAATGGCCAGAAACAGTCCGAAGTAAAGCACCGTCAACGCGGGAGTTGGTCTGTGATTACAGAGAAGCTGTGTGACAGTGAGGGGAGATTAGGCTGACAAAGGGGATAGGCAGGTGAGAAACAGGTTAACCCGACAGGAACACAATGCCAGGAAGGAAGGAAATATTTAGGTTTCAGGTAAGCGCAGCTGATGGGAAGAAAAGGCAGGGTGAATGTTAAGCACATGTCTGTGTGTCACATGCTTCTATTCAACTTGTTCCGGTGTGTTTTTTTTTCTACATTTTGCACATCTCTGTTTCCCCTCTCCTCATCACTCTCCCCAGCCCCCGCAGCCTTAGTTCCCTTCAAACCAATCCTCCCTGTTTCTCTGCTTTGTATTTAAACAACATGATCCATGAGGCGGGGAGACCAGCTCGCAGCACTGCTAATTCTAATTAATCCAGCATGGCGGCTCGGCCGCAGCAGGCCCCAAGCACTTTCAGTCTATCAGATAGAAATTCATAACCTAATTGAGGTCAGAGCCTCGAGCCGAACGAACAAAAAGTCTCCAGCCAGGACCTTCGAGATCAATAGTAATAAATATCTGACTGGGTGGCCTTTAGTTGGTGGCTTGAGAACAGACAACAAATTTCAGGCACACAGTTTTTGCACTTGAACTCGTTACAAAAATGCAGAGAGTGTGTTAAATGGGTCTTTCCGGAATTTCATCATTGCATTTAAAAAATAAAAATAAAAATAGGTGTCAATATTATTGGTAGACGGACAAAAAAAAAAAAAAAAAAATGTTTTAAAGCTTTGAGACCATGTCATGCTGCATAAACACAAGTTTCCTTCTCTGCGTCATGTTGTGAAGTTTTTGCAAAGTTCCCTCATTTTATTTTTTTAACAAGTATGCTGTCTTGAATCTACTAATTCAGTGTAACTTAATCTATTCATATAATAAATATTAATAACAACTCTCCTTTCAATGCATGTTACAAAACAAAAAGCTCCAGTTCATATCCAGGTAAAAATAATCCCAAATGGTCCAAATTTCATTATTAGCTTCAGGGCAATCCAGTCTCATCCTGTCCCATTCAATACAAGCTATAATATAGTAAGATTCAGTCGATCCATTCATGGTAATGATGTGGGTGCAAAAATAAATAAATTAAAAAAATAGTTTTGGGGCAGGCATATTTCTTGACATGACTAAAGGACAGAAAGTCAGAGTCAGAAAAAAGACTACACATGGTTGATTATTGGCAGTTAAACACATAGATTCTGTGTATGGAGTACTTTCTATAGGGAAAAACAGCCTTTAATTTAGGTAGACATCAGCTAACTGGGAATAAGGTAGTTTATGATCAACTTTCCATTTCATCAGTCAATTCAGTTACTCTGATTATCAAACTGATGTAGGTTGTGTAATTTTTCCTGCAGACTGAAAGTCATACAAGACAAAGGTTATAAGTTAAGAATAAAGGTTTACTAATAAGACATTGCTGTAAAAGTTTGTTCGATAACAATCTTGATATCTGGAAAATGGAGAATTGTTCAAATTGGAGCTTGTAGCTTTTCCTGTAAATGGCGATTTTGCCAGTTTGACCCCCCATTTCGCCTGTCTCAGCCATTTTGCCTACTGGTGGTCCTCAGACCAGTGGTGCAGGTACAAGGCAGCTTCACTTCTGTCAGAAAGCCCCAGCTGTGTCTACAATGTAGTAGTTTACCATCACCAGTGTTTGAATGTGTGCTCGAATGACCGAATGTAGTGCGAAGTGCTTTGATGATGCGCTAGACGCAGATACAGGCCAGTTACCTGTATGTAAGTAAATGTAAGTACCTGTTTTTTTTCCTACCATTTAAAGGTTTTAAAACATTTAAACACTGACACATGACAGGAAATACTGATCACTTAGTTTTGTTGCCTAAACATAACCAATCAATTTTTGAAATGCCAAACATAAAACTGCTTGAAGATGTCCTAGCACTGCAGGTCTGTGCAAACCTGTACAGATGAATATCTTCATGGTAGTTAAAAGTTAGAGATAACAATTATTAGAGGTTTCACAGTATGTTGTGTCAAAAACTGAGCAACTTGTCCTTTTGCCTTATCGGGCCCACAGCTTCTAGTTTTTTTAAACTGTAAAATTAGGTTTTACGTCAGATTATTTCAAATCATACAGATCAGATCTCAAGCAAATGCCTTTTGATATTTAAGCAGAAAACTAAACATCTTTTTTTAACTTTTATTTCACATATCTTTTGTGCATTTTGCAGATGAGCTGTGCAGGTGGTGCCCACTCGGTTTCTTAGCACACAGGGATGACCTAATCCTTTCATCTGTGTCCTCCTTGCTGGTGTCGACTGTTTCTGTGATAAAATTTGGCCAGCACACACCAAGGTTGCTGATTGAAATTCTACGGCTGAGGCATTATTACACATTTGTATCCCTCCCCTTTCCCAGCACTGCGTCTTATAACTAATGGCTCAGTCAGCCCAGTCATAACAAATATCCAGCGAGATTCGTCATAATTGTGTGTGTGCGTGCACGTGCATTTGTGTGTGAGTAATTGCATTCCATCTTTTTGAATGTAAAGGGTCATCGAGAGAGAAGGCGGGAAGTTAAGCAGTTTAATGCATATGAAAGTTTACGATATTCAAAGTAAAGAGTAAATGAAAGGGGTGTAAAAATTAAGCAGAAGCAATGGGACATTGGAAACTATTACATGAATAATATCCTCACGTTATCTTGAGTTTTTTCTGTGCAATTTCTCTATAACGTCAGCCTAAAAAAAATCCTGATGCATTATATAGCATATTTGTATGCCAATATATACACAATAATGTGAAGGATACATAGAAAGGCAAAGAAAATCCATAACATCAGATTTAAATGCAGACTAAGTGAATACTGTTTATAAGCACGGCACTTCAATCTCCATGTTTGCTGAAAGATCCTAAAAAAAAAGGCTTTTTGCAGCCAGTTGTAATTGTACAAAACAGTAAATCAGAGAAATAAAACATCATTCATAGAACTTTATGTTCTAAAATGGAAAAAAAATACACATCTCTGCTCACTATGTTGGAAAGGATCATATTGCTGGACTTGTGTGAACCTCTCTAGTCTGCACAGATATGCCTACACAATGAAAAGGGGTGACACAATAATATGAAGGGATTTTTCTAGACATTGTACGCTGGCACTGGCTGGTAGGCTGCATGCGTTGCCAAGAGTCTGCTCTCCTGCAATTTAGCAGATGTAAAAAATTGAAGAAATGGGAGAAATAGAGATAGTAGAGAGCCTCTGCAAAAGTACAGGTGGATAAAGTCATAGGATAGAAATTATATTTATATTTATTTTTTTGTTTGTATAACAAACTTCCCATCTTTCTGAAAACAATATGGTCCCTCTGTTGATTAAGTCATCCTTCAATATATTCATCTGTTCATCCATATGTTTGTTAATAATCAGTACTTCATAATTACTTCATATCTATCTTTTCATACCTGCATCCTTTCAGCTGTCTACCATCTAAGAATGTGTGTGTGTGTGTGTGTGTGTGTGTGTGTGTGTGTGTGTGTGTGTGTGTGTGTGTGTGTGTGTGTGTGTGTGTGTGTGTGTGTGTGTGTGTGTGTGTGTGTGTGTGTGTGTGTGT
>JAVLVB010000524.1:1879056-1944366 GCA_032876305.1 Orestias chungarensis
TATATATATATATATATATATATATATATATATATATATATATATATATATATATATATATATATATATATATATATATATGCTGTTCTTGTACAAAGTTACAAAGTTTCTTTTTTATATGTTAAGAAACACAGCATGCCTTCTCTTTATATCCCACTAACTCACTTTCTCTTTCTTACATTCATCTTGCTTCACATCATTCGTGTCGTAGAAATGATAGATTAGTGGGACCTGAATTCAGCAAACTGCAATCACACTGATAGATCAATGCAGCTTCTAAGCGTATTGCTTAGAAGCTTTCCCCTCCCTCCCTGTAGGGGTGATACACTACCACTCTAAGCCGGGCCTCCGCTGCCACTGTTGCACTTAATTGAGCACTCTGCTGACAACCCGGCCAGCATTTCTGCTTTGCAAGGCGAAAGTTTGGATGACATGTAAAAGCAGAGGTTTTTGTGCGACATGCTTCCATAATGGGATGGGAGCAGGGGTGCACCGGAGACAGGAGAGCGAGGGGTGGGGGATGTTGACTGCAGGTAAGTGGGTTGGAGGGGGAGTGTCTGCTTCCAAAGCAAATAGAAGACAATCCAATTTCCTGTGATTCCATCAAGGTTCTGTCCTGAATCCAGGGGCATTAGGGTCTGGTGAGAGTGACCCAGCTTTAGGCTGCATTTGCTCTACTACGCCTAACATATACTATAGTGACTCACATATATAAATTTAAACCTCCATTATTACCCTTTTCTTGTGTAAAATGGCTAAGAGAGCAATATCCGTTGTAAATACAACACAAAAGACCCCCCCCCCCCAAAATAAAACTAGGTTTGGATTTAATTTAGCTTCCCTCAGTTTTAACATTTCTACCACTGTCACGCTTTTGTTTGATGTGTTCAAAAACAGGGAACATAAACATGAGGTTTGATATTTTAATCAAATATTATGAAATGTATAGTATTTCAAAGTCCACTCTGCTTAATATTTATCAGAACATAAGGTAAGAGGAACATTTTATGGATAACATCCTAACTTGTGATTTTTGACTGCAGACAGACAGCATTGTTGTCTTGGTTGAATCACCACACTGCTTTCCACGCTGGTGGTGACTCACATCTGTGTTCTGAAATCCACCCAGAGGGAATACCAAGCTCTAATCCAATCAGCAGATCCCCAAAGTGCTGCCCCCGAAAGACAACGAGAAACACAATAGGATCACTATGCACTGAGTCCCAGTCTGAGAAGGCGGGTGGAAAAAGGGGGAAAAGGATGTGAAACTGAAAGGAAGAGTGCCAGACAGAGAGTGAGAAAGGAAGTGGTTAAAAGTGAAGAAAAGAGGCAGAAAAGTAGAAGTAACAAAGTCATGTGCAAAAAATAAGTACACCTTTCAACCCTATTCAGAGTTTTCTGTAAAATTTTATAGAAACCCTAATATTCCCATCTACCTAATAAAAACACATGCAGGTGTATCAGGTGATAAGAACATCATCAGTTCACTGGGGAAGTAAAACTGAACTCACAGTGGCTCAAAAACCTTTCTGAGGCCTTTAGGAAGAAGATTTGCCATCTTACCAGCCTGGTGAGGGATTTAAAGACATCTCAAATTATCTATATGATCCCACTAATGCCAATTATGTAGTACTATGGATTTATGTCGTTTTGGTCCCATTTATATTGTGCCTTAGGTTTTTGCCCACCTTTTTTTTCTTTTCTTTCTTTTTATTTTATATTGTGTCAAGCTTTGATGTTTTGGTGTAATGCTTTGTTTATGTTATTGACGTATCAGGTGGCGTATTATTTCCTTTTCTTTCAAAATTCACTTGTGTATGAATGTATGAAAGCCCTTTGTTTCATATGCCGATGGCAAGAGTTAGGAGTGTCCCGCTCTGATAACAATATCAAATATTGATCTGATATTGACAAAAACACAAAAAAACCACTGGATATCGGCCTGTATCTAAAATGTCAGCAGTCTGTTCCAGCATTTAATCCATGCCTTTACTTCTATTTAGTAGCTAGCATGCAAAGTTTGCTAACAAGTTGCAATGACAAGGAGTGATGTGGGTTGTTTTACATGACTGCACTTAATCAAGCCCTTTTTAAGATTTCCCACTAAAAAAGTTTTTAAAGTATGTATAATTCATGCAGATATCGTACCGGGTTAATGTCAATAATGGGCAATACTGAAGGCTGAAATATCTGTATTGTATTGGAAGTGAGATAGTTGTATCGAGATTTAGAGCAACAGTTTGATCCAATTCGCAACATTTTTAGGTGCAAAGGCCATTTACACTGATGATTGAGAGCCATTTTGTATAACAAGTGCTACATATAATATTGCAGTCAACAGTAAGTCAGACTGTGACCTGCCCTTTTACTGCCAGACTAAAACAACACATTTTTAGACAGTTTTTACACCTAACCCAACAGTAGACACTAAACAAAGCTGCAATTAAAAAAAATATTAGATTAGATTAGCCATAACATGATATACATAAGACCATTTTTTTAAACTGATGCCACTTTTCTCAAAAAAGCGACTATCTAAAATAAAGACACATTATTAATCAATATAGTACAATCTAAGTTAAAAATGTGTTAAATTAAAGCAAAACTAACTAACGTTTTAGCCTTCATAAAATGTTATATTAACGTTGAATGACACCTCTATCATGGCCCGAGGGGGTCTATATCGCTGTAACCGGCACAAAGCAACTTTGAGGAGGGTGGCAGGAACCCTGCCACACAAAACAAATGTGAAATTGTATTAAATGTGCTGACTGCTTTATGGCATACGTCACTTCACCCGTTTCTTATTTTCAACATCATATGACATTGTTTCGACACAATTCGATTCATTACCTCATCGCTATTCATCCTTCACACAGCCACTGGAAAAAGAAATTTACTTAACTGCAGGCGACCAGTAGATCAGGATTTTACGACTCTATGCGCTGGTCCTCATGGGAAATGCAGTCTTCCTTCAGGCAAAACACTACCGCTTTTGTCTACTGGCCGCACAAATGGACCAAAACTGAAACCTCTTTAGTGTTTCTTTTAGCGGCTTGATAGCTCAATTGGAATGTCACTAGACTTCCAATCCAAAGCTCATGGGTTCAAATCCAGCCCACGGCAAAAATACACCACAGCATCCAGTGTGGGTCCTTAGGCAAGACCCTTTGCGCTACTGCCTACCTGGCGGCTGCAAAATGGCTGCCCCGGTGTGGTTTACACCAAAAACTATTTCCTACGGGATCAATAAAGTATATATTATTATTATTATTATTATTTAAGAATATTATTAATGTGCTTCATAAATTGACTGTTCTAAATTACCTTGATGCACAAACGCCAAAAAAGGTTGAGTTAAAGTCAATCACAACACAGAAATCGGACAAAAAAAGAAAGAATTGAATCTCAACAGCTGACATATTAATATACCACAATAAGTTATTGGATTTAAAATGTGAGTCATATAACAAAAGCTTTTAAATAATTTCAATGGTCAGCTAAAAATGCAGCAGCACAAAGATTCATGTAGCCTAAAATGAAAGCTTTAGACATTTTATCATACTTGTCACACTTTATCTGCTAAACCTAAGCAATTTTCATAGATGGGGTTGGTGCAGAGAGAACCAACTGATTGTGGACTTCAGAAGGGGTCAAGATGCCCCCCCCCCCCCCCCCCCCTGCACATTGGTGGATCAGCTTCGGAAGTGGTCAACAGCTACAGGTACTTGGGTGTACATCTGAGTAACAACCTCACCTGGAGCAACAACACTTCCATTCTGGTCAGGAAGGCACACCAGCAGCTCTACTTCCTCAGGAGGTTGAGAAGAGCTGGACTCGGGAGCTCAGTCCTCACCTCCTTCTACAGATGTGTGCTGGAGAGCGTATTGTGCTCCAGCATCAACGTGTGGCATGGAAGCTGCTCTGCTGCAGACAGGAAAGCCCTGCAGAGGGTGGTGAAGATCGCACAGAGGATTGTTGGAGTCAGCCTCCCCAGCACCAAAGACATTTACACCTCCAGATGCAGGAAAAGGGCCACCTGCATCATGAAGGATCCCACCCACCCAGCACACTCACTTTTTGTCCTGCTCCCCTCAGGCAGGAGGCTGCGGAGCATCAAGTGTAAAACCACCAGACTGAGAAACAGCTTAATTCCTGAAGCTGTGAGACTCTCGAACTCCACTTGAACAACTACTGCACTGACACTTTACATGGACAATACACACTGAACACCTTCACATATATATAGTAACTTGCACTACAAATTCATTCAGTCATTCATCCATTCATGCTGCTGCTACTCCAAACCCCCTACTCCCTTATATTCTGTATATTTTGTGTTTATTACATTCTAGTTTCTTTCACTTTTTTTTACTTAATTTTAACTATTTTAATATAAGCTGGACCGTGAGAATACAATTTCGTTCCACCTCATGTACCACATGTGTTCTGAATGACAATAAAGTTTCCTTTAATCCTTGAATAGCAATAAGCTGAAATCTCTAACCCAGTCTGCCTTTAGAAAAAAAATGGTTTGCTTATTAATCTTATATCTTACACTGATGGATACATTTAATGTAGGCGGGTAGTGGTTGCTATGGAAATTTATACATAAATACTCACAATATTATCATTTTAGATATCATAGATGGCATACACAACGAAACACTAAATAAATCTGTTATATCCTCTATACATACAGAGGATCAATGTAAACAGGGCCTCCATAAATAGCTTTGCATAGCACAGAAACATCTAGTTTTAAACTAAATGTTCTTATACTGTGTCAGTGTTTTATGTAAATTCATCCTATCTATGGATTTTACCTTACTTTAGTGCACGTGAATCTAATGAGTGGTTCAAAACCAGAACTCTGTAAAACCTGATAACATGCTGATAACGCATTCATAGAGGGACTTGTCTAAAACATACTAACACTGAGTTATATGGGTGTTGGTGGGACATCCCTTTCTGTAGGAAAGCAAACAAACTGAGAACTGTAATTTAATGGCAGCAGTTAAGAAGAAATTGAGAGTAGGAGAGACTTGAGTGAATAAAGCTGTTTTGGTTTGTCCTTCAGTGCAGACATTGACTGCTCAAAACTTTTTTTACAATATACAATGCAAATATGCGGCATTGGCATCTCTGTCTGATTATTCTCTGAATTTGCTCACACTGGAGTATTTTGTTGCTTCACTGTCATGGTCTGGTGAAGTAAACACTTGTTTTTCCTTTTTTCAGGATAATGAAGGACAGACAGCACTACATTATGGTAAGGAGGCCCCTTGTATTCATCTCAGCGATTGGAAACAAAAAAGAAAGTACATTGCCATGATTGTGTTGTCTGCATGTGTCCTCCCTTTCAGTGCGGTAGCTTGTTTTTTATACACACCCACTCTTTGCCTGTTTTTCTCCCAGATTTATCATATTTTCCTCTGAGTCTCTCCGCTCCCATTCCTCATCGTAATTTTCCGCAGTCTTTTATTTTTTTTATTTTTTTCCACAGTCTCTCTGTGATTCCTTTCTGTTCTTTGGTATACAGATGCGTGTACCTCCCTGTGTGCACTTTTCTATGTGCGGGTAATAATCACCAGACATCCCAGAGGAAATCAGTAGTGGTCCTCAGACTCCCCTGACCCTCTCGTGCCCCAACACATGTGTCCCTGATGGGCGGTGCTCACGTCCTCTGAGCCTCTTTATGAGCGTACATGTGTGCATGAGCTGCTACACCATCTGTCCTCCGGCTTGGTGGCGTTGCAGTTGGCATGTTGCATCACCCGCCAGCGAGCTACGCACACACATATACATGCACTCATCAGAGCAGCCCCTGAGGATATGGTATAAAAAAATGACTAATAAACATAAGCGATGAACTCAAAGAGACAAATAGCAGAGAATGAAAATTCATCCCTACCTCTCTTTGCACAGGGCCGCAGTGGCTGGTAAGTGATTAATTGAGGGTTTACTGCTCACTATAAATTGTTCTCCTCCTCAACTGCTCCCCCGAGAGCTGGCCACTTTTTACGGCTCAAGGCCCGGCCGAGACACACGACACGCGCTCTATTTGTAGCCTAAATAAAATAATGTTTCTAGCAACAAGAGGAAAGCTGCGAGTATAGCTTAAAAAAAAACATAACAAAAAAACAGCCAAGTACATCCAATTTTTATCACTTCACACGCCTCCTCCTTCATATATGCAGGTTGTTCCATTGATTGACATTTGCTTAAGCCCTCACATGCATTCTGATGTATCATCACATCCCGTGCATTTAGACTCCCACCAGCATCTAAGGGCCGTCAGACACCTCTTGGCTGCAGGTTAAAAGGCCCATCTGTCGATCACGGCAGCTGCTGACATCAGCGAACGTGCCCCAGCACAAAGTCCGCTTTTTAAAAGTACCCTGCGATTGATACTGACAGAGAAGAGCACTCACAACAAGAGAGGGATAGAGAAAGAAGAGAGGAGAGAAAGTGGTAGGAGGGACGGAGGTGCCCTGTGGTATTGAGGTGCATCAGAAATGAAGGGACTCACTAACTGGGTTAAGAAAGTGCTAGCTGTCCCTTCTCCTCTTTACCCTACATTAAAACAGAGAAGGAGAGAGAGGAGACCGTTTTAGCTGCGGGTTGTCAGAAATGAAGTGTTTGAAAGAGGCTCAGGTCCTGGCCGGTGTCAGTTCATGGTCTGCAGATGAGCTTTTCATTAACAATAACTGTACATACTCTGTTTTAAACATGCTAGTAATTGAAAAGGTATTTGCCAATTTTACACAAGCACACAATACTACAGTTTAAATAAGACACATCTTTTTTATAGCCTAACATAACATATAGTTAAATATTTGCTAAATAAAACATTAAATTCTTGTATCTTTTAGTAAGGTAGTTATGGATTTGGATTCTTTAATCTTTACCAACTGTTTATTTTACAGTGAAGCCTAACAATTATTCAGTTTTCTGGTCGATAGTATTGTTTACTTGTTTCTTGCTTGTCTTCATTGCACCAAGAGTTATTTAAATCAAGTAATTTTAAAGTGCAGGATGTTACAGTCTTCCTGACTGCAAAAGATATTTTGTCCTAACAGATTTTTTATTTTATTTAAGCCTTAATATGATGCTGAATAAGTTATTAACTGTAAAGAGCCGCAATGTTCTGACGCATCATCTAAAACATCTAAAATAAATTTAAAATCTGTCTTAAAACATACAACTAGTCTTCCCTAAACTAAAGGCTGCTCACATTGCGTTTTCTCAAGTGGTTCTCTAATGCTAGCTTGTTTTCTTTATGTTTTTATATGACTTGTTGATAATTCAATTTGTAACATATATCAGTGAGTTTTCAGTTCATATTGTACACAGGAAAATATGTTTAAGGGTCAGATGGTTATGATGTTGTTTCAGTAGCTCTCTGCAAAGCAGGCCACAAGCCACAACAGCAATCTTTGTCTCTCTTGCTTTAAAAACATTATTATAATGGGTGAAATACCTTACATTTTTACCCCTACCCTTTAGATAAACCAAACAATGTCCATCATAAAATAGTTTTAAACTGTGTTTACATGAAGACAGGTATCATTATCATTATTATTATTATTAGGAAAAAACTGGCCTACACAACTGGCATCATCTGCACCAGGAGTGTTAAATGTGAAATTAAGATCTCTAGATGTTTACATCACAAATTTTCCAATCAACATATTGTTATAGCAATTAAGATTGTATGAGATGATTCATCCCTGTGTAAATTATCTCCTATTTTAGGTAGTTTACTAAAAGTGCACTAAATCTGTTGTACACAAAGGCTCTAAAATGTAAAACTGTTTTTTCCCCCTCCACATAACTCAATCTTTTTATTCATTTTTTTATCCACATAGATTGTTTTTCTTTTATATTTTTAATCATAATGCAACATTCTCTTGAGGACATTTCCAGCTGGAAATATAAAACACATTTTCCTACTGGCACATGCAGATAAAAACCTGAGCATGTAATTACAAATATTTCTGGGTAAACCCCAAAATTTAAGAAGTAATGTTTCACCTTATCTGTAGTTTATAACAAAGCATTTAAATGCTTTGGGGTGTAAAGTCAGGCCAATAAATACTTAACTGGGACAAAGAAATCAATTTATTGTATCCAAATAGGCAAAAATACAGGGTCTTTTTTTCTAGCGAGGACATTTTATACTTTAAAAAAATTCGACAACAGGACTCTTAAGAAGTCCTCATAAGTTCCTCCCAATGCAGAATATATTATATAATACTATGAAACTAGACAGTTTTCCCAAGACGATGTTAAAGAACAAGCTGCAACTGCAAACCGGGCCGTTTTTTTTAGCAGCCCTGGAAGGTGCCAAAATTACTTGCATTTCTTGTATGTCTTCTAATTTTTTATGTTTCTCCTCCTAACCTCTGCTTCATTATTGTCTGGATTTTTCTTAGCCTCCGCCTGTGAGTTTGCTGACATTGTAGAGCTCCTCCTCGACAGTGGAGCTGACCCATCCATCAAAGACCTGGAGGGCTCTCTACCCGAGGAGGTCACTGAATCCAACACCATCTCCAACCTCCTGCGCCAGTACACTGCCCCCAAAGGCTAGGCCATTCCTCTGTAGTACCCTCCAAGTCTGCTCTCGTCTCTCCTCCACGCATTTGTCTAGCATTCCCATTATTCCTCCTCTACCCTTGGAAAGACTCTCTTTAGGCTCTGCAGTTTGTAGGCCAGGAATTCAGATATTCGAATATTTCAAGATCAGCTTCAGATCTTCTGAAGTTTATCTGTGAATATAAATGTCCAGTTTAAAAAGAAGGGCATTGCATGTATTTTTAGTTATTTGTTAAACTGTATATTGATTGTACAGAAGATCTGATAACATTATAATTACTGCAAGACAGTAAAGATCTGTTGACAGTAATTTTTCTGTTTTCCCAGAATATCTCCTGTTAAACAAACATCTATGTGACTGTATGGAAAATGAATAAACTGGATTATATCCTGGTGACATTTTACTGAGAAGAGTTTTGCATAGATTTGATGTAATGTTTCTTGATTTATCAGCTATTCGTCGCTTTAGAAACTGATTAAACAGTTTGATCTTTTATGCATACTTAACAATCCTCATAAATTCATTTATTATCATCATAATACTAAGGTGTGATTACTTTATACATTTTTTACACTAAGTTTATCCTTTTTGGGTTTCTTTACTATTAAGTTGTGTGTTTAGTAAAACTGTTTGACTTTTATATGTTGTCTGATAAATTCTTCCACAGGTTAGAGACTGTGGCCAGCTAATTATTTTCTGTTCTTTAAGTAACACTAAGTAACTTTTCAACCTTCATAAAATATTTTCATAAGTTTTCTGATTATACGTCGATTTACAGCTCGCTGACCCCCAACGGGGTCCGTATCGGTTTAACCAGCACTAAGCAACTTGAGGAGGGTGGCAGCAACCCTGCCACACAAAACAACTAAAAATTTGCTTAATGACTTACGGCATACGTCACTTCCCGTTTATATTTAACATCATCATATTACATTGTTTCGGAACAATTTGATTCATTACCTTATCACTATTGATCCATAACACAGCCACTGGAAACAGAAATGTACTTCAATCCAACTGCCGGCGACTGGGAGATTAGGATTTCACTACGCTATCCACTGGTCCTCATGGGAAATGTAGTCTTCATTCTGGAAAAACCCTACCGCTTTTTTACACACTGGCTGCCAAAATCAACCAAAACAGAAACTTCTTTAGTGTTGCTTTAAATTACAACAAATATGAAAGATTTTCTCAAATGCTTGTGGTATTTTTAGCCTCTGTTCTACACTACCTGAAGTATAAAATGTTGTCACATGAGGCAGAATTAAAAAGATGTTTTCTAAGAACACGTACAAGGTTCTCTGAACAGGTTCACATTGGGTTTACTATGAGTACAGCAACTGCTATAGTTGGTCTGTCAAGTTATTCTAATTACAAACAGTTATTCAAAATCAAACCACAGAATTAAACACATAACTCAGTTTGAAGTGTGCAAAAATAATCAAGCCAGTTATTGGAGTTGATAATACCATCAATGCAGCCAAGTTAAATAACACTTTTGTCCAAATATCTTAAATTTTACCCTTATATCAAACAAATTTATTGTATGAGTAAATATCGTCAGTTTTCATGATATGACCTAGAAAAGGAAAGACAAATGAGATCAACAACAACTTGTAAGGCTTAAGTGTTGGAAATAAAACACAATTTCTTTCTTAGTTTCACTACAGTTAAAGATCAAGGTCTATATTGAGGCTTATATAAAATGAAATAGAAGAATGAATAGTTGTAATCTACTGTGATATCTGTAAACCACAATGATGGGAGCATCATAGTTTGAGCCAAGTTAATTATATCTTTATTATAAGGGACTGGTTGAACATACAGTTGATGGACAGCAGGAGCCGAGAGTCTTTTATTATGTTTTAGATTGTTTATTTTCATGACTCGCCCAAAAAAGATGTTTTCTTAAAATTTCTTACAGCTAGGATGTGTTTGAAACTAACCGAAACTAACCAAAGAAAACACATATTGCACAACAGTACTGTATGTTTTAATTTCTGCCTCTGGACTATGATGTCATAGAGTAGCGTATCTGGGCGCTCTCCAAACATAACACATGGTCAGAGTCTAAATCTGCTTTACTTGTTGTCGAGCCTCAACTCAGACACACATACACACTCTGAAAAATGAACTAAACCTTGACCCGGATTTTTAACTACACATTCATGAAGATCTCCGAGCAGATTTTCTGCACAGCACTGGAGACAAAGCTTAATCCTTTACTATCTACTGCACAAGTTCACTCTAACCCCATGCTCAACCCCCCTCTCTCCAAAGTGTTGCACTGAGTCTGCTAAGACTCAAGATGTTAGATAACCGTCAATGTGTCTTGTGGGAAGCAGCTGGTCCCTCAGCGTTGGATTTACCTGAATTGTAGATACAGTTGTCTGCAAAAAATTGAATCCACTACTTATTTTTTTGAAGTTTGGCTTCCAAGGAGCTTGCTATGTTACAGTGAAGATCTGAAGGTGTTTTGAACTTTTTACAACATACAGGGGTTGTACAATGAAACTGAAACACTTGTCATTTTAGTGTGGGAGGTTTCATGAGTAAATTGGACCAGCTTGTTGGCCAATTTTCATTCATTGCACATTGCACCAGTAAAAGCAGAGTGTGAAGATCCAATTAGCAGGTAAGAGCACAGTTTTGTTCAAAATATTGCAGTCCACACCACATTATGAGTTGCATACCAGAATTAAAAAAAATAAATTGTCCACATCTTGCTGGCGCATCTGTGACCAAGACAGCAAGTCTTTGTGATGTATCAAAATGTATCAAAAGCCAATATCGGCATACCACCAAGAAGGACGAACCTCATACAACATAGTTTACTGTGGACGCAAGAGGAAGCTTTCTGAAAGGGATGTTCAGGTGCTAACCCGGATTGTATCCAAAAAACACAAAATCACGGCTGCCCAAATCACGGCAGAATTAAATGTGCACCTTGACTCTTGTTTCCAACAAAACAGTATGTTGGGAGCTCCACAGGGTCAATACGAATGTGCGGGCTGCATTAGCCGAACCGTTGTTCACTTGTGCTAATGCCAAATGACGGTTTCAATGGTGCAAGGAGCACAAATCTTGGGCTGTGGGCAATGTGAAACATGTATTGTTCTTTAAAGAGGTCACCTTTATTGTTTTTCCCACATTTTCGAGGGTTACGGTGTGGAGAAGCCCCAAAGAAACGTATCACCCAGACTGTTGCATGCCTAGAGTGAAGCTTGGGGGTGAATCAGGGATGGTATGGGCTGCCATATTATGGGATTCCCTTGGCCCAATACTTGTGCTCGATGGGCACGTCACTCCCAAGGACTACCCAACCATGTGCATCCATTGGTTCAAACATTGTATCGTGAAAGCTGTGCCATGTATTAGGATGACAATGCACCAATACACACAGCAAGACTGGTGAAATATTGGTTGGATGAATATGAAAGTGAAGTTGAACATCTTCCATGGAAAAAACATGTTTAGTAGTAGTTTTACTACACCATACTTTAAAAAGAAATTTCTAGTAATATTATAAAATTTTGCTATTTTTATCAAATACTCAACCCAGTGTCAGTGACTTCACTGAATGAAGAACAAACATGTTTCAGCCAAAACGGCATGAGACACAAACATACATAAACAATTTAGGTTAAAGTGTTGATTGTTTTGAACTCCTTTTTTGAGTAACTTGGTGCTTCTAATATTATTTTGTTATTTGAAGGTCAAATGAACACATAATAAAACTAATAAGCTTTAATAAAAGGGCCTCACCCGGTTCTAACAAAAATGTACATGAACTGCTGTAAATATTACTTTTATAAGATTTATATAGAAAAATATTTGGAAAAGTATTTCTTCTGCCTAAAATCTGTTATTTTGTAACTTTATTTCTAAATATTTCCTCCTTTTAGTCTTTGAAAACCACAATTTGCAGGTAACTATATTTTTGTCCCTTAGATTTTGTATCATTATTTTAAATATTAAATTAGATGCTATGACCAATTATTAACTAGTTGAGTAAGTAGCATTTTTCTGGAATGCTTTTTTAGTATTACTTTTTATTTTTTCTGCAGTAAAACAATCAACTAATTTTGAAGTAGCACTACTTATTCCTGAGCATGATTTTTGGGTAGTCTACCACATAATCCTTAGTGGAAACAGTGAAACATTCTGCAGCCAACATCACGCTTTTATGGAAGAGGAAGTGAAGCAGCTTAAAGGGAAGATGAATAGAATTATATATTGTAAAAATTTTTACTGGAAAACACTAAGTATGAGAATCCTTGTGTAGCAATACATTATCTTCCACTTCTCTTTGCCCTCCTAGATCTCTATAGCCTTTAATAAATAACACTAGTGAGAGAAGAACCTTAAAAATGGTGTCATTTAAACATGACTACATAGTACCAGATTGAAAAAAGGCTAAATCTTATGAAAAATTTAGATGAGCACTTTAAGCATTTATTTAAAAGTTTGATTATAATTTTCACTTAAACATATGAACACGACAAAGTGAGATGGATACCTAGTTTTTTCTTTATGTTCTGCATAATAATAGTTGGCCAATAAGCCTACAGAGACTGTATGATGCATCACTATGGACATTGAGGCAAATGGCTCACATAAACTGCACTACCAATTGACTGGATATGCTAGGGATATATTTACCATATATAATAAGTGTTGTGTATAACACCCAAAAATTACTTAATTATGGACTGTCTTCGATGTAGTCGTTGTCGGGTGTTTCTGTTGAAATGTAGCTCCTGTTTTGGTAGCATTAGCTTTACGTCTAGTTATCCTTGATCCCTAACATTCAGAAGAAACTGCATTATTTTCTACATTTGTAAAATCCATCCAAAGTACATTCAGCTTTAATATGAGGTTTTATAACTAGTTGGGGTTTTCTTTCATGAACCCGACATAAGCTGACATCAAAGCTTTTGAGCATTCAAAGCAAATCGGCTATGTGATGATCTACAATCCCACAAAGAGGAGTGTAGGCCATTTCACTGTTATAAATTCCATCCACATGCAGCCATTAGGCTGTTGGTGTTCTTCTAAAGCTCGCTTTGGTCTCAGTGTTGTCTCCTTGTTGTTTCCTATCCATTGTACCCACGTTACAATGGATAGAGGTAAGAGAGGTTGACGGCGGTCATACTTTCCTCCCAGTTTGTCTGCAGGACTCTTGACACTAAGCCCATTATGCTTCCATTATGGAGGTTCAATTTTCTTTTGAGCTTTTCACTAGTGACACAGCAGCTCCCTCCCTCTGCAAGCCTCAGACTCGCATGCAGCACAGTATCACTGTTACCAGCCCTTGTGAATATTTATGCTGTTTTCTTTACAGGTGAAAAGTAATGAAAAAGGATGGGAAGCAATTTAAGGTACATGTACTTCACTTTAGTGCTTCATAAGCTTTTTTTAATCTTCTTTAAAGTTGTCCAGAAATTCAAAACAAAGTAACATTTTAATAATCATGGAAGACACAGTCAAACATAAAACTCTAGGATATCTTTGTGTCAGACATTTTTTTATTAGTTTAGTAATTTCGTAGAAGTAACCTTTAATCCACAGTGTTATTGATTCAGCTCACTAAGTTACTTAGTTAAATAAAGAAAATTAAACCTCCTCTTTTTATGATAATAATAATAATAATAGTTATCACTATGCAATAATTGTGTTTACTCAAGTGAAATATCATCCAAATACTGAAATATGTTATTATTTCAAAGGAAAATTAAATGTTTCAACCACTATTAACCAGGTTTCTCAAATAAATAGAAGCTGTAGGCTATCGGCAGGAAGGCTCTGCTATCACTGTCTTTATTACAGTGTATCGGCATTAAACTCTAACTGAAGTGAATGTGTTTTTGTAAAGCAGTCTGAAGAAGAGTGTTATCAGGGTTTAACATAATTTTCCTTACTTTATAAAGAATCCCTCTTTGCGACACCTACTCCAGTGTTTCCACAGTATTCCCCCAGAACAGCACCAGCCTTGTTTATCAGGTTTTTGAGCATTTTCAAGGCCCTTGCTATGATGTTAATGTGCTAACAGATGATTTGATCGCGGATCTATTACTCCGCCCCTTGACCTCATCGTAACAATTTTTTGCTCGTACCCACAAAGTTGAATTCGTGTCCACAGAGGAAGGAAGAGTTCGTAGTCGTAAAAATTAGAGCTGTATTCATAAGACTTCACCTTCAACGCTTTTAAATTCATACTCTCAGATGCACAAATATTTCAGCAGAATTTTGGGTACAAGATCTTTATTGACATATAAATATGAATACAAATGTTACAGTTTTGCAAACACCTTTTTGTCAGGGATCTTACTCCATAGTTTCCTAGTAGGGAGAAATCGAAGAGCTGAAGTCGCAGTCAGTCCACCTGTTTCGGCCCGCACAGGAGGGAGACGCCGCTAAATCTACGGAGCTTGAATATCCAACTGTTTCATTCTGTTGGTTCTATCTAACTATACAGAATGGACAGTTAAAGCAGTTTAATTGCTTATTAATAACTTTATTTAACACATGTTCACAGCTGCAGTACAAGTACTTAGCCCTAGTCCGCTCCGTCTGCGTCACACCCTAAACAGTCCTCCTGCGAACATAACATGACATGACTATCCAATTGTTACGTCCTTTCTCTTTTTTTCACAAGTTATATATTCTCTTTGTAAACAAAATTAACATTCTCCTAAGTGCATAGAGATGCAAACATAAACCCTTCGAAAAAGCATGTAATTTTTTTCGTTTCAAAAAGGCAAAATTCTAATATCTCTACTCACATCATATATCTAAAGTGCTTATCTTGTAAACGTACTCATTTTTTTAAACATTGCAACAGCAAATACCAAACATATAAGATAACCTAACACAGCATATAACAGTCTCACCTAGTATAGTTTTCCAGTCTCTTAACTCGTCAACCAGAACTTGTAGTAACTGTATTGGTCATTGCCCCGACCAATGATGTGTGTCAGTCTCTGTTGGAGCTGGTGTTCAGGGTGGGCAATAGTTGTGCCTGAGATGGGGACAGTTTCTCCTCAGGACACCCCCCAGACAGACAGACAGCCTTCCACTCCGATATGTGATGAGTGTATGCAACAGGTTAGAACAGCTCGTAAGATGTCAGGAATAACTGCTCTTTCTCTCCTGAACACTATCCCATTCCTAAAACTCAGGTCGTCCTCTAAGCCCCCAGACCCAAGCTTCACCTCATAAGATCTGGGACTCACTGGTCTGATCACTTTAGCTGTTTTCCATATTTTACAAGGCTTGTAAGTACACAGGACTGCGTGTCTGACAAGGTGGTCAGCAGGACAGGGGCGCCTCTGGGAACAGTCCCAGCACCGTTCCTCTTCCCACTGTACACTGCTGACTTCAAGTACAGCGCGCCGATCTGTCACCTCAAAAAGTTCTCTGATGACTCAGCGATTGTCGACCACATAACTAACGAGGAGGACACTGAATACAGAGAACTGATTTAGAACTTTGTGGACTGGTGCCTGCGGAACCACCTCCGGATGAATGCAGGGAGGTCCAAAGAAGTGGTGGTGGATTTCCGCAGTTGTGAACACCCCCCTCCGTCTGTGAACATCCAGGGAATGGACATTGAGAGAGTGGACTCTTATAAGTACCTGGGTGTTCACCTAAACAATAAACTGGACTGGTCAGTTAATAACCACTGCTCTCTACTGGAAAGGCCAGGGCAGACTCTTCCTGCTGAGAAGACTGAGGTCATTTGGATTGCATGGAACACTACTGAGGACCTTCTTCGACTCGGTGGTGGCATCTGCCATCTTCAATGGAGTGGTCTGGTGGGACGGAGACATCTCAACGGCAGACAAGAAGAGACTGGACAAACTCATTAAGGGCCAGCTTTGTCCTGGCAAGCCCTCTAGACCCAGTGCAGGTGGTGGGTGACAGGAGGATTTTAGCAAAGCTGACATCCATGGTGGATAACAATTCCCACCCTATGCATGAGACTCTGGCAGCACTGGGCAGCTCCTTCAGCAACAGGATGCGGCACCCTAAGTGTGCAAAGCAGTGTTATCGCAAGTCCTTCCTACCTGCTGCGATCAGACTTTACAAGCAGGACTGCTGAACCAGTGCAAACTTAGAAAATAAAATTAAAAAATTAAAAAATACAGAGTAATAAAAATAGGTGCAATAAGGAGGCAGTGTGCAATTACATCCGTTTTGTCAATATATTTTTGTATATATTGTATTCTCTGTTTCCTATTTTAAGCTGTACATAGTGTACTTGTTTATTTTTTATTTTATCTCTTTTTTTGTACTGTGCCTTGCTATCGTTTTGCTGCTGCAACATGTGAATTTCCCCACTGTGGGACTAATAAAGGATTATCTTAAGTTATCCTAAAGGCTGGACTCGAACACTGTCTCCAGATTTGAAAAAGTCCAAATCCTTTGCTGAGCGGTTGTAGTATTTCTTCTCTCTTTGTCTGTTGTAGATCATTCCTTGTTTGTTGTTTGACACTTCAGGCTCCAGTAGTGTCTCTTTTGTAGGAAGAAGGGTTCGGGTCCTCCTACTGAAAACCCTCTGCGCCGGACTTGTGACTTGGGAAGAGTACTATGGACCGTTATCAGAAACAGACACATCTGGAATCCCCTGACAAACAAAGTTTGCTTTCAGTTTGTGAATCACTGTGGTTGGTGTCGTTTAGATAATTTAGTTTTACAAAATGTGAGTAATGGTCTACAGTCACCATATAGTCCTTGTTTTGCCAGGAAAATAAATCATTTCCTAACTTGGCCCAAGGTCTGTAGGTTATGTCATGGGGTTACAATGTCTCTTTTTTGTTGATTGGGTCAACTGACCTGCAAACGTCACATTTGGAAATAAAAAGTTTTATTTGCTCCTTCATCTCTTGCCAGTACACACACTCTTTTGCTCGTCTGAGACAGCCTTCCACTGCGAGATGTGATGAGTGTATGCGACAGGTTAGATCAGCTCATAAAATTTCAGGAATAACTGCTCTTTCTCTCCTGAACACTATCCCATTCCTAAAACTCAGGTCGTCCTCTAAGGAAAAATAATGTTGAATGTTTTGGGCCATGTCTTTTTTGTTTTTTGGGAAATCCTGTAAGAATCAGCTTAATTACTTCCTATAACTTTGTGTCCTCCTTTGTTGCATTACGAAGTAGGCAAGTAGGAAATCATGTTAACAGTCTCTAGCTCTGACTCAGTGGCACCCAGATCACTGTCAGTTAAGTAAGCTCTGCTTAGTGTGTCAGCTAGAAGCATGTCTCGGCCAGGCACCTAGACCACATTAATGTCATATTTCTGCAGCCTGAATAACATTCTCTGTAAACTCTTCGGTGCTCGAAGTAGTGGGTTTCTCACAATATTCTCGAGTGGTTTGTGGCCACTTTGCATAGTCACTTTTCTACCATAAGTATACAGATGGAACTTTTCCATTCCGAACACTGTGGCCAAAACACTTTCAGTGGGAGTTAGCGCTCTGCTTTCAAATGCCATAAGTTTACCTCTCTGTGTTAGGGCCGCTCCTAGTCCTGTACCCGAGGCATTGCAAGGTTAATTCCTCATTTTGGTCATAGTATTTAGGCAGTGGTGCGTTTGTGTTTGTGAAGTCTTTTAAAAGCTGTGTCATGCACCTATGTCCATTCCCAGATGTTGTCCTTGTGTGTGAGTTGTCTCAAAACTTAATAGTCATCTGAAAGATGATCATAGACTTTGATAGATAATTCAGCATACCTACAATTGTTTGTACACCCTTAACATCTCTAGGTCTTGGCAAATCCCGCACTTCCCACACTTTCTCTGGGTCAATGTGGAGGCCCTCTGCTGTCAGCAAGTGTCTAATGTAGGTAACAGACTCTCTCCTTAGTTTAAAATTTTCAGCATTAAGTTTAATGTCTCTTTGTCTGCACGTCATCATAAAACATTTCAAGTTTTTATCATGATCTTTGTCTGCTTCCTCTTGTGTGTCTTCCTCACCTGTGATCATCAGCTATGATATACACACCTGGTAAGCCTTCTAGTGCTTGCATTAGTTTCCTTTGAAAATCTTCTGGAGCTGGACTTATACCCATTGTTATCCTGAGCCAACGGTAGCTTCAAAATGGGTTTGCAAACGTGGTGAGATAGCTGGACTTTTCATCTAGTTTGACATGCAAGAATCCATGTTTAACATCACAAACAGTGAAAAACTTGGCTTTTGAGAGTCTAAGCAGTCATCAACAGTGGGAAAAATCGCTCCTTTTTAGAGCTTTGTTCAGTGGTTTGGGGTCTATACAGATCCTTTTCTTTCCATTTGGTTTTGTAACTGACACCGAACTGCTCATCCAGTCCATGCTTTGCTCTAGAGGTGCTATGATTCCTTTGCTTTCAAAATTTTTAAGTTCCTTTTTGAGGGGGGTCATCATAGCTACAGGCACTCTCCGTTTAAGCAGTTTGACTGCTGGTACAGTTTTGTCTATTTCAATGTTGTATTTGCCTTCTATGCAGCCAATGCCTTTATTAAAAACATCTCCAAACTTCTTTATTTTGTCCATATTTATCAGTTGCTCACTGATGTCAGGATATTTTGTTTTCATTATACTCTCAATGGCTAGGATGTTCTCATACTGCACTTTTATGAGCTTCATGGCTTCATTAGCCATTCTGCCCAATAGTGGTATACTGTCCTCCTGGTTCATCACTTGAAACTCAAGTCTATACAGTTTATCCTTTCTCAGGTTTTGGATTTTAACTTTACATTTTCCAAGTGGGCGCTTTTGTTATACATGCCAAGAAAGAGTTATCCAGTTTTGTGTTTGAGTTTAACAATTTTATTGGGATAACATTACAAGTTGCACCAAAGTCAATCTGAAAGTTGACAAGCTTTTTGTCCAACAACATCCCTGAAAAGAGATGTTGGCTTTTGTTCTTCACTTGGTTTATTTTCTCCTGGTTTTTGTTGGTTATTGTCATTATGTCCTCACATGATTCACTTGACTCTGAGATTGTGTGTACCGGTCTGCCTTGCTGGGTTTTTCCAACTTTGCATTTCACAGCAAAGTGGTTCTCTTTTTCACATTTCTCACATTTTTTGCAGTAGGCTGGACATTTTAGTTTATTTTTCTCATGTGTGTTGCAACAAAAGTTATAGTTTATCTCATTCTTTTTGTCTCTCCTGGGCTAGCACGTGCAATGTCTGTGACATTTCTGTGAAGGTTTTCGTCTTGCCCTTGGTCTCGGACAAAAAACGTATAGCACTCAACAGTCTCATTAAGTTCCGGGTTGCAATGGTTATCAAACAGCGTCATCATTGTACTCACTGTCATCCTTGCTGATTCTGTACCACTTGTCAGCGTCATCAGAAGTTCACATCACCTCTCTCCAAGAAGGTAGTTGAACAGCTTGACTTTTGTTGTCTCCTCAGCTTCGGGCATTGTAAGGTCTCTGTATAGTGTAAACTCCTCCTTCCAAGTTTTCCAAGTTTTTGGTAAGTTGGAAGAATCCAAAAAAAGGTATTGCAGGCACCTTGAGACCGTCCATCACGGTGTCCAAGGATCTTTTTCGCTCCGTCTGCTTCTTCGAAGAAGTCCACCGGCGCGGCATTCACTTGAACTCTCAGGCAAGGCTAATCGCGTCAAGCTAGTGGCACTCTAACTCTCGTCGGCTGAAATCACGACCGCTGCCACCATGTTTCATTCTGTTTGTTATAACTATAAAGAACTTTGTTTAACCATTGTGCAAAGCAGCAGTACAAGCACATACCCCTAGCCCGCACCGTCTGTGTCCCAACCTTAACAGTCCCCCTGAGAACATAACATGACTATCCACTTGTTACACCACCTTCAAACTGCGAACTGACTTCACCATGGTAGTCTTTACTTTTAACTTAGAGGCCCCACTCTCCCACCTTTTTCAATTTCTTTCATACGACCCAGTTTAAAATCCGGGCATGGATATCCGCCACTGGCCCATCGATTTAAAATTTGCCCCGGAGGTCCTCGCCTCCTAGAAGCTGACAGCAACCAGCGCCATAGAGAAAGACACTGGACGACGAGATGGAAACACTTCTTCTGCAGGGTGCATTTTTCCGTATGGTGCCACTCTGTGGTGAATTCCAGTACTGCACATTTTACTCAGATCAGCTCTGGAGCGAGATCCGTTGCTCTTCAGGAAACATCCGGTGTTGGAGCCCAAGTAACCACCCCCTAGATCCGCCACTGGATATCACAAAGGATATGTCGCATTTATTGTATACATAAGAATAGTGTGATCACACCCTTTGAATATTTTCCATTTTCTCGTTTTACCAGAAATCTCAATGTATTTTATTTTGATTAACAATAATAATGTAATACAAAATTTGAAAAAGTAAAAAGAATATTAAATGATTGTCAAAATGTAATTTCTTTTTTTTCTCCCTTGTGCTGTTTAGCATCATGGCTAGTAGAATGGGTTTCTGGCTGCCATAGTTGTGCCTAACAGATTTACTTTCGGAAGTGAGACTTCAAAAATATAGAACCTCCCTTGCTATTCATACCTTAATGGTTTATTGATTTATGAGGTGTTATATACATTTTAACACTAAGCATAACTGAGGGGTGTGCATTTGTGTGTGTGCACTCACCTGCACCCACCTGTCCGCAGGTGAGTGCAGCGGCAAGCAGTGAGGAAAGGCGAGGAAGGGGCAGGGCATTTTCAATAAGCAGGCTTTACTCCACTACCACAAAAAATCTAGTACGACCAGTTTGATTCAAAAATTCTTATCTTTGTGAATTTATATTTGTGCATCTTCACATAGAGCAAGTATCACTGCTGACAGGACGTAATGAGGTTTTGAGAAACTTTAAACCTTCATAAAGCAATAACAGTCATCCATAAATGGAAAGAATATATTAAAACTGCCAACTACAAACCCAGTGATGTCCACTTAAACTGACAGCCCTCACAAGCAGAGCATTAATCTGCAGCTCAGGCAGGAGAATGGGTTTACACCACAACTATTAATTCTGCACTGCATTGATCTCTGCTTCATGAGAGAGTGGTAAAAGGACAGCTGGTGTTCACATAAAGTTGTTCAAGGTGCTCTGCATTGATGAGACCAAAGCTCTTCCCTACATAATATATGTGGAAAATCAACTCTAAAACATCATCCTCACAGCAAAACATGGTAGTGGTAGCATCATGCTGTCGGGATTTCTTTATTTTTATTTTTTTGGCAGCTGCTATTAATTAAAGTAAACATGGAATAAGATAAATACAGTGGAGGAAGACACTTTTGATTAGAGCCTGCAAAAGACCTGAGTCAAAAGACTTGAAAGATTGATCAAGAACCTCACGCCCCTGCATTCTCTATAGATCCTCTTGACAGTTATCACATTACCTGTCATGTATCCGAACCTGCAGCTCCAGCAAATATTTGATAGAAAAGTTATAGTTTTTCTTTACAAACAACCTTGAATGTGTCATTGAAAGACGGCTGCTCGCCACCAGCCAACTCTGCCATCATGTAGATCAGTGTTTACTGCAGGGCTAGATTGAAATCACATGAGAAAAATGTCCTTTCTCAACACTCTGAGATTGACTTTCGGTCCAAAACAAATCCTTTCTGTTTTGTATGTTAATTTATTCCTCTTTTTTTTCCTGCATGCGAGAAAAAAAAACGTTTCCTTTAGGAAGTTTGTAATAAAAGCCTTGCGATCGATAATAATGGCATTTGCGCTTGTGTTTGTCATCTTTGCAAAAGCAACAGTGGTGGAGTTTCCCCAGATTTATATGTATACTAGTGCTGTAAGTGGCGTGTAAATTATCCTAACTGTCTATGCGGCTCTTTATCTTTGTAAGCTGGTTCTATTAGACGCTATCCATTAATGCCCATAGCCCATCCAATCAATGCTTAAACAAATATAAGCTCGATTTGTGGCATTTTATGCAAACGTGCAAACTCCAAACAGAATGAGTGTTTGACTTTTTCTGCTTCTATAATGTTAAAAGAATATCTAAAACAAAGCAATCAATAGCACTTATGTTTGGGTAACAAGGCCCTCCTTTTAGACAAATGCTCCACATTCCTACATAGAAGAGTTTTATACAGATGTACCCTGTGGTGTAATTTCATTATAACACATTTCATTTATTTCTAATTACTTTAATTCTTAGAAACATGCTTGGCCAAGATCATATTTCATTCATCCTTCACATTCACTCCCTCTGGATCACTGTTACAAAGGGATTTAGACACTATTCAACCACCTAAAGGAGGAGCAGTGGGACACACACTGGATATGCTGCATATCCACCCATCCATCCATCCATCCATCCATCCATCCATCCTTCCATCCATCCATCCATCCATCCATCCATCTATTGTATTCTAGGATCTAGCAGGTAAAGGATTGAAACCTAAAACATCCAGTATCGGCCTCTACAACTCATCCCATGGGAAGGTGTAGTAGCATCTTCACATAAAGTTTCCCCTGAATGCTAGATTCTGACAGACTATAAAGTTCATACAGATTAATATACCATCTTCCCATTGCCGTTTTTTAAATCCACCTGAGCTCCCAGACCCAGCTGTTCTACCAGGTTCACGCTAATAAGCTCCCCACCCAGTCCCGGCTTATAATCACCAATACTGTTTCTGTTCAAATAGTTTGTGGTATTGCTTTATTTAAAGTTAAAATACAAATGCCTTAGGGTATTTTTGGCTTGGCAATGGCATTAAAACAGCGTACTTGGGTGTGCACCTAAGTAACAACCTCACCTGGAGCAACAATACTTCCATTCTGGTCAGGAAGGCACATCAGCGGCTCTACTACCTTAGGAGGTTGAGAAGAGCTGGACTCGGGAGCTCAGTCCTCACCTCCTTCAAGAGAAGTGTGGTGGAGAGCGTCTTGTGCTCCAGCATCAACCTGTGGCATGGAAGCTGCTCTGCTGCAGACAGGAAAGCTCTGCAGAGGGTGGTGAAGATCGCACAGAGGATTGTTGGAGTCAGCCTCCCCAGCAACACAGACATTTACACCTCCAGATGCAGGGAAAGGGCCACCTGCATCAGGAAGGATCCCACCCACCCAGCACACTCACTTTTTGTCCCGCTTCCCTCAGGCATGAGGCTGCGGAGCATCAAGTGCAGAACAACCCGTCTGAGAAACAGCTTCATTCCTGAAGACTCTTGAACTCCACCTGAACAAACCACTGCACTGACACTTTACATAGACAATACATACTGAACACTTTCACATACCCGCACTGAGAAACTTTATTCCCTTATATTCTGTATATTTTCTGTATATTTTGTGTTATTACATTCTGTTCTATTTTATTTTATTTTATTTCACTTTTTTAACTTTCTTTTTTCTATTTTATTATTAGCTCTTGGGTGGAACTGGACTGTAAGAATAAAATTTCGTTCCACCTCATGTACCACATGTGTTGAAATGACAATGAAGTCTCCTTGAATCCTTGAATCCTACATCTAATTGCAATTTGGATCCTTTTATAAGTACATCCATCCATCCATCCATTATCTACCTACTTATCCTTATGGGGCCGCAGCGGTCTGCTGGTGCCTCCAGCTTACAATGGGCAAGAGGCAGGGGTTCTTTTATAAGTAATTAATCAAATAATAAAGACTGTAACCCAAACAACAAATATGTCCCTATGGGGCAAGTTCTTCTCGCCCCTTTATCATTACTTACTTTTAAAGTCTTCTTGACTAGATTCTCAACTAGATGTTGGCCTGAACTTCGACTAGACTATTCAAACTCCTTAATATGCTTTGATCTAAAGCATTCCGCTGCATCTCTGGCTAAATGTTTTGATAATCCGAGACTTTGTCCTCAACTCAGGGGTTGGAAGTTCGATTCCCAACCCAGGAATCTTTTCTATATGTTTTTCTCTGCTTCCTGTCTTGATACTGTAAATAATTGCAAAAAGATTATTATTTTTGTCAGTTTTTAGCAATTTCCCACAGGAATACTGATTCAAAATCAACACTAGAATTTAAAACATTACGGATTAATATTCTGACACACAAGAGAACCGCCTTCATAAGAGACACATTTCCTTTTAAGGCTAACTACAAAGCATATTTAGTCATATTTCAACAATCACTCTATGATTATTTAACAGTCCAGGGATTAAGGGTAGATTTGACTGTCCTGCAATCTGCTCCAGTGTCTCCTTAGCACTGATAGGATCAGAGAAACAGCCAGCAAGGCATCTGTTTGTGTGCATGTTTTATTCCCCTCCCCTCTGTCCTCCCTCATAGTTTCTTTTCATGCATCTTTCTTGTCACCCCACTCTCCGAGAGCGAGAGAGGAAAACAGCATCGATCACTGTTAAATGACTGACCAGTGCCTGTTGGAGGTACTAAATGGATCTTCACAATTGAATAGAGGCCTAAGTGTGTGGTAAATGCTCTCAATGGGTAAATGAATTTGTAGGTTAACTGGCTCTAAGAGCGTTTCGATAAGGCTAAATAATAAAAACACCAACAGGGCGTACTTTTCTTTGGAGGCATCAAAAACGAAGCTCAGGTGACAATCTTAGCTCTCGTGTTTGTCATGGCGAGTTATCTCTGTGAAAAAAGACGAAAAACACTCTCGAGGGGTAACCAAAGACAATTCAGCTTTATTTTCCTCATATAGATTTAACTGTACACGGTTCATACCATTACACAGAAGGCATAAATGAATAAATTCAGTGCTCTGTTTTACATCTTTTTCAAAGACACATGGCAAGAATAATAAATAGCACTCATGAAACAAGACGATTTACACGTTTTCAAACTGTACAAATATACAACGATATGATGCAAAACCTCTGAGGCAGAACAGAAAAAAACGGCATTGATAATGTGTTTCTGTGTCGTTTTCCTCAAAATCCCAAAACCGCAGCCAACAAGTTACTTTGTCCATATAATTCAGCATTTACTGTTTATCCATTGGCTTGTGCATGGAATAAAGCTGTGACAAATCTGTAATTGGAGGGATTATTTATCTGGCATTAGCAAATTAGAATTACCAGGCATTATTGAAACGCATGAATAAATGGCATCTCTTTCTAACTCATTCTTTTAAATAATGTTCAAATAGTTTATTTTTTAAAACATTTATTTGAAATAAGTTATACCAACTTAAAAGATATAAGCACATTAAGAAATAAACGTCCATTTTAAATACGGAATATTTCCCCTCTCTGGTTTTGCTCACATGTTAAAGTATAATAATGTGATTTAGGAGGTGATTATTCCGTAATTTGCAGGCTTTAATCTCTTTTCTTTTAAATTAAAGTTGTCAGTGTCTCTTATTTGTTTTGTGGTGAGGTAAAATATGATCAACAAGAAGAAGACTTGTCATTTTGTTTCCCAAAAAAAGCTACTGATGGGAAGAAGCATTTTATGGGAAAACTCCTGCAGAAGAATGAAACTGTTTGGCGTTCTTACAACTCTGCTCAACAGGGGATTTGCTTTGAGATATTCTTCTCGTAGCAAATCATTTGTGAAGCCGGAGCTGATGGTGACTGATCTCTGCAGCCGATCCAGCTCAGATGCTGAATTATGAGCTCTGAATGCGGTAGACTGTGTTAATCCCTCTGGTACAAAGGGCCGACAGCACATCTGGAGTTGGGGGAAGTAGGTTGACAGCAGGCAAAGCTGAGGCTGCTGCCAACTGAGAAGATTATCTGGAGAAGGCTGGATTTGACTGAAGAGAGCAAACACAACGGGGGTGGGGGGTGTTCTTTGTTTCTTTTAATACTCGTTGGTTTTATGTACAATTTGGGCTTAGCTAAAATGAAAATATTTTGTTTTGTATCATTGCATCAAAAGAATAAATCAATTCAGAAGTATAAACTACACTGAAAGTTTTGATTCTTCATGTGAAAAGGGGTTTAATACTGACAGATCTGCTCTGCAAAGTATCCTTAACGCAGACTAATTCCTGTAAATGTGACAGCTACACCCTCATTCGAGCAGCTTCTGCAACAGACGGCTGGACGATCAGAAGATCAGACCGTTTCCAAAAACACTTTGTCAGTAACATGTAAAAAACAACAACAAACATGAGCATGTTTCTAGAGTCACGCTTGTGCCACTGCTCTTGTAAGTTTTCCTCTAAGTGAAACACTGTGTTTGCCTTGTGCATATGTCTCTCTCCTCCACACTGCTGTCCATACACATAAAAAAAACAGAAGACGAGAGTAAAGTGCAATGCCAATGTGAAGGCTCTGGTATGGCCAGACAGCAGTTCAACTCATTGGGAATCAGAAGCATGCAGCTGCCTTCTGGGCCTGGTAGAGACGGCCCTAATCTGCGTGGTTGAGCACAATCCGCCAATGTTGTGTGAGTTTATAGCCTCCTTTGTAGAGATTGAACAAAATACAGACAGGCAATAATATAAAAATGTGTTGATTCAGTGTTGAGATTGAACATTCAGGTGTTGCTTTAAGTTTTAAGTCCAGTTTGCATCTTCCAGCCTTTTTATCTTGACAATTTGACTCCAGTCAAATGTTTTTTTTCTCCACCAAGCAACAAACACACCAGTCTTAGAGGGTGAAGTGAAGAAATGTAAAAATAAAATTTGATTCTGATGAATCCCCACAATGATTTTTCTACTAAGCCACAGGCTCAAAACTGAGAATGGTCCATCTCATCTAGCCACGAAGCTGGACTGGTGGGGAAGTCAGGGTATCCCGTACTGCTGCCTGTGGAGAGGTCTGATGTGGGACCGCCCGCCATTGCCCTCAGAGCCTGTCCTACGCCGCCCGGCCCCCCTTGCACCACCAGGCTGTCCATGTTAAAGGTCAGATTGTTGAGGAGAGGTGTGTGGCCGGGCAGGGAGGTGATGGAGGAAGGTGACTGAGGGAGACCGTAGGGGCTCGCTGGTCGGATGTCTTGGTAGGGCTGTCCTGCCGCGTCCAGGGAGAAACCACCGTTTAAGACCGCGCTGCTGGTCATGTCACCCATGCTCCCATAGAGGCCATTTGTGTGGCTGAGATCAGACAGGACCTGATCATCTAGAAAGGGGATCAGAAGAGGTGATCAGTAAAGAATAAAGACTAAATATTTCTCTGGTTTAACATGTTTCATTTTGAGCATTCATACGACTTGTACTACTTTTTGTTTTTTACAGCCACAGTATATTTTACAGGCATTTAATCTGATAGAGCAACCCAAAGTGACAAATAATTGTGAAGCAAAAGCGGACAATCTCTTTCAAAGTGTGTTGTTGCTCTTGTTCTTGTTCTCTCCTAGGTTTTTTACAATTTAGACAACAAAAAAAAACAAAAACAAAAAAAACAACATTTAAAGCCACAAGTGTTTTTGGACCAATATATTCTGAACTTTTTGTTAATTCTTTGCAGATAAATCAGACTGGAGCGTATCTTAAATATAAGTTCTATATTTTTGCGACAGATTATTCATCGGATTCAGGTCCGGACTTTGACGGGACAAGTCTGACACTTGTGTATGTTTTTCTTTTCTTTTTCTATAATAGCTCTTACAGTCTTTCAGGGTCAATGTAATGCTGTAAAGTAAACAGTTTTTCAAAGAAAAACAGCCCCTTAGTATGATACTGCCAAAGGCAGTTATCCTTCCATCACAGATTTTGCAAGGAGAGTATGATGTTTCATTTGGCCCAACATGAGCACTTTCTTCCAGATGTCTGCTGTGTCTCATATGTGGCTCAAAAAATCTCTGAAGCTCCAACAGAGGGAACATGGTTCTGTTTGCTGCTTTTTTGATTGATGCTTAAAGGCGATTGATTGAACACAGCATCATGTTCTTTCTGGTTTTAACTGGGAAGAAACAAATTTTCTAAAGTATATCATGAACACAGAATTTGCATCTATATCTGTATGGTGTGCAATCACTGCAAGACAAATATTTGTTTGCCTCTCCAATAGATCCCTTGTGAGCTTTAGCAAAAAACAAACTGAATAACAGGCTCAAATGCTTTATAGAGTTTCTTTTATCATGTTTTCTTTTCTTATAAAAACTGTTTTCTTTTCCAAATTGGCTTGGAGGCAATTATTCAAAAACAGGGAAGAGAGGCTTGTGAATAATGAATGAAACAGGATGTCTAAAACTCCATTTGCATCCCACGAAGGAACCTTTGCTCATTTCCAATAAGCACCATCACATATAAACAAGCAGAGGCAGGAGGTGTCAGAGGCCACACAGGCAAACTGAAACAAGTAATGTGTTATAGATTTGACTCAAAGTGAGATGCTATGACGGGGAACACCAGCAAAAGAATAAAACAAGCCACAAAGACATGTTGGTATCTGCAGCTCTTGTGTGAGTTTCCATTTTGAATGCTCTTTTAATCATATTAGCAGGAATATATGTATCTTAATTCCCTTTTTAGGTATTATTGATCTTAATAAAAACATATATATTTACCTCTGAAGCTCAGTTCACTGTCGCTGAGCCCCGCATCATCAGCAGAGCTCTCTTTCTCCACTTTGGTTCCTCCTCTGCTGCGTTTTACACTTTTATAGAACTGAGTCCAACGGTGGCGACCGGCATCTTTTTTTAGACGCTTTTCCTTTGCTCGTCGGTTCTGGAACCAAACCTGCAAGATTAAATATTCTTATGTAACTTTGTTGGTACTTACTGCTATATATATATATATATATATATATATATATATATATATATATATATATATATATATATATATATATATATATATATATATATATATATATATATATATATATATATATATATATCAAATTATTATAACTTTAAAACATTGGGCGAAAAACAGTAGAAAGACTGAACTGTACTAAATGGATTAAAATTATAAAAGTCTTCTTTATCAGCGTGTTTGATGAAAAATACTGTTAAGCTCCTTCAGACGATTGATGCCACATCTACAAGATTCGAGGCTGAAAATGTAAATATTTAAGCATACATATTTTATATTTTGATGTTACAACTACACAAAAAGTTCCCCTTATGACGTAAGGGTTTAAAAAACTACAGGTATAAAATTAGCACTGATGTCCTATTAGTGAGGACTTCACAAAGTCACAATCTGGTTTATAGACAAAGCAAAATATTTAAAATAGTGTTGACTCATCTTCAAAGTCTAAAGGTTTTTAGTGTGTAAAGAAACCTCTACCTGCACAACTCTCATGTCCAGGCCTGTCTCAGAGGACAGCTGCTCTCTGACGTGACGGGCAGGCTTTGGTGAGTTTTTGTAGGCACTTTTGAGGGTCTCCAGCTGCTTGGCGGTGATGGTGGTCCTCGGTCGCTTGGTCCCACCCTCTGAATCATCTGTAAACATTGTTGCAAACATGAGTGGAATCCCTCTGCATGTGTGTGTGTGTGTGTGTGTGTGTGTGTGTGTGTGTGTGTGTGTGTGTGTGTGTGTGTGTGTGTGTGTGTGTGTGTGTGTGTGTGTGTGTGTGTGTGTGTGTGTGTGTGTGTGTGTGTTTTAAATGAAGTGAATAGTTATGCAGGGCAGTGTATTATTGTCCTTGTGCTGCTGCCCCACTCCCACAGCGGGATACATAAATCTACCCTTTGCCAGAGGAGAGGAGTTATCGGAGCCGCACCATATAAGAGCATCGGTTCACTTTACATAATCAATCAGAGATGCATGGAAATCTCCAAGGAAAGGGAGGGACAGAAACAGCACACACACCCAGATGACAAACACCAACGATCCCCAGTCAGAAGTTATTTCTCCTCTCTAAGAGGTGCATACAGCTTGATCTATCATGCTCCTCTGCAATTCTGATACAGCCCAGTTAGGTCAGTGCCTTTCAGCGGGGAAACAAATAGATGGACGTTTGTAATGATTATTTTATCTTATCCATAAGCACATGTTCATCCTTTCTTCTTGCTCTGCCTTGACAGTGAACACACCTACCGTTCTGCTTGGCCGTCTCATAATCCACCTTGCACACCAGTCTCCCATCCTCCATGAGGTAAAACTCGTCCCCCGTGGCCAGCTGTCTGCTGCACATGACGCAGGCGAAGCAGTGGAGGTGATAAACAAAGTCCTGCGCTTTCCGTACCACCTGCGTTGGGGGGATGCCCTGTTGGCATGATGCACATTTTGTTCCAAAACGCCTGAAGCAGAAACATGGATCAGATTATTAATAAGAGAGTTAAACTTGCACAAGACAATAGTGTTAAACAGAAAAATGTCACAGTGTATGAAATATGTCTAACTCTTGCTGTTAAAACAAGCAGAAAACAGATCAGCAGTGCATTTATTTAAACAACAAACTGGTATATCTGTCCAATGCATATCTGCTTGTCTGCATGCTTCAATTTTGCAGATAAACTGCAGAAAGTTACTGAAATGGAGGACGGGGCGGGCAGTAAACCTATCCATAGGAGAACCAATGAAAACACTCACTGAGGAGAGGCTTTAAATTATGAAACCACCTGATCAGAAATAGTAAAAGTCAAACAAAGCGCTCATATCCCCAACCGGTAAAACCACATGTGCGCTGTGTCCATGTTTAAGGAGTTGGAACATGCCAACGTCTACCTCGCTGGCCCCTTGGGTCAGCTAATACAGTTAGCAACCAGTTAGACTCCAGAGCTCCTTAGGGGTCTCGTTCAAGCTTTGAGCATTAAAACCTTTCAAACGTGATTTAGTAAAAAGCCCAGATCTGCTGATCCTGTTTTGGATGAAAGTCAAACTCAATTTTCTTCTGTAATGCTTCGAAAATCCAATCATTAAAAGAAAGTAGCAAAATGACGGGGGGGGGGAGATTGTGAAATAGAGGGATTTATAATCAGAGCTATGTTAATCTAAGGGTGTGGAAATCAGAGATGTTATAAACAGGATCTGTACCAAGCAGGTTATCAGTGTGAAGCTATAGAAAGGTTTTAAAACATTACAATTTTATATCTACAAATTTTGTTTTCATCACACAGTTCCTACAGTTTTAATTCATTTAAATTAGGTACAAGATAGGGGCTTTTTTTCCTCCTACATCTGTCCTTTCGCCACCTGTTGCTACGCACTGCTGGTCAGATGACTGAAAGAGGACTACTACATTTTCCTGATGCCTAGAGGAAAGAAAAAAAAAATCTTCTGTTTGTAAATATAGTTCTAGTCAGGCATGGTAGGAAAACTAAAGTAGCACCAAAGATAATTATTTAAAGTTACAGCAAAGCTTTCTCAACAGGCATTTCTACTAATTATCTCGAAAACATCAGTGTTTTAAAGTTTATTCATTCTAAAAAGAATTATGACAGCAGGTATGATAATTATAGCTGTAAGCATATATTTAATATATATCTTTTTTTTAAATGTGTGTTTAACATCAAAATAACCTCGAAAAATCGCTATAAGTATAACTGTTATAATTATGATAATCTTTTGTACATAATATTGTAGGTGTAGGGATGATCATCATTTTCCTGATATAAATAAATAAGACATACACTTTATGCTATTTTACATTTTAAATGTTTGTGCAACTACTGCAACAATGTGAAAAGGTATGTTTAGACATAATTTCACAAACAACAATACTATTGTGTTATGTTGTCTTCATGTGTGTCTGTATAGGTTTTTTTATGACAAAATTATGATTGTGAACATATATATATCTGTATATATCCATATATATATATATATATATATATATATATATATATATATATATACTAACTGCAATTATTTAGTGCGATGATTGATAAGAAAAAAAAAAGAGTATGACTATGCTTATTATATTACAAACAGCAGAAGAGAAGAGAAAGCCGCACTGACTTGAAGAAATCCTCCTTGCAGTACACGTTTCCTGCCCGGGAAAAGCATTTATCCGCCAGCGGGGTCTGGCAGTCAGCGCACTTGAGGCACTTGGAGTGCCAGTGTCTGTCCAGCACCTTCAGGATGAACTTATCCAGGATGTGCTGACTGCAGCCTGCACACTGAGGGATCTCTGCCAGGATAAACAAGGAAAGGGCCATGTCACACTCTGCAGGTGAAAGGTCATCGTCGTTTTAAAGGAAATCATTTGATTTAATTTACAAACACTGCATGTAGACTGTATATATAATTTAAGGAATTTAGAATCAAATTTTTCAAGCAATAATATTGGAGATGGTCACACAGGATTCCATCTATAGCTTAAAATTAAAAGTAAGTATAACTCATTCAAAAAGCAAAATCAGTTTATACAAATTAAATTATTAGATTTTTATATGTTGTTAAAAGACGCGGGGGTATGATTGAGTTTGGGCCTAAAATTTTAATAATCAGTTTCAATTTATTCGTATGTTTTCCAAGTGCGCGTCCTGTTTTCAGTTATTATGACACACTATCGTTTTTAGGCAAAAAAATTCTCACATGATAAAAGGTTTTTCTTTTTTAATCATATACATTATTATTATTATTATTATTAGTAGTAGTAGTAGTATTACTATAATTATTATTACTATTATTATTATTATTGATATTACTATTACTCTTACTATTAATATTATTATTATTATTATTATTATTATCATCATCATTATTATTTCTTGATTATTTTCTGTACATAAAACCGGGTTGGCACTGCAAAGATATCCGTCTCTCTCCAAGGTCCTGATTGCCTGCTGAGCAAAAATAGTTTTTTTTTCTTTCTTTCTTTCTGACGACGTATCGATTTCCTCCGTCTTAATGTGGTTTGACTTTTCCATCTCGATCTTAATTAATCCCTGAATGATTTTATGGAAAGCGTGGTGACAGCCAGAGTCTGTAGGTGAGACGGCTTCCTGTTAGAAATCAAAATACGTACACACGTCTATTTTTATATATATTTTTAAAAAGAAATGTGCATCAGTTCATCATTCAGAGAAACAAAGTCTTCCTCATAATAATTTCAAAACATATTTAAATTATCCGATTTGTATTTTGTTCCTTTAACGCATCCACAGTCGGTTCAACTTTTTCTTTTATTTTCTTTTTTCTTTTCTTTCTTTACAATGTAAAAAAAAGAAGATTTTACATTATTGTTCTAAATGTATAAAAAAGTTAACGTGAAAGAAAAAAATTAGATAAAAACATTTTTTACATTTTGTTGCAACATAGTAACAGTGTGGGGTGGGAGTGACCTGAATCCACATAGCGAGGCTGTAAAAATAATCTTAACACAAAAGCTTAGATTTTCTTCTGCATTCTGCAAATACATGTGCTTTTTTAACTATAGGTTGAAAACCAACTATGCTCACAAAACTATTAAGACATTGCGTAATGCAAAATATTATTTAAAAGAAACTCAAGATTTTTGCACAGACCAAAATTTCTGCTCACCATTTTAAACCCAATTTTTGAAGTATAACAATAATCAAATTGACTGAACAAAATGTTTTTTATTTTTAAGATTCAGCTTGAATCCTGTAGATGTAAAATAAATGCTCGCCAACAGACAGGATTGGCATTAATCCAACCTGATCTTTTGTGTGTGTGTGTGTGTGTGTGTGTGTGTGTGTGTGTGTGTGTGTGTGTGTGTGTGTGTGTGTGTGTGTGTGTGTGTGTGTGTGTGTGTGTGTGTGTGTGTGTGTGTGTGTGAAAAAAAAATTGAGGTAGGGTAAATTAGACATGTGGTGCTGAAAGGAAAGCAGCATTCAAAAGCTATATTTCTGTTGTGTTGCGTCACTTTGTTTCAAATAGTAATTAGGGTTAGTAATTAGCAACACAGTTTTCAGAGTCAGGCTGATGCTTTTAACCCTTCATCTCACTCAGTCAATAAATATCAAATATTTGTTTAACCCTGAACCCTAAGAATCATCAGAGGTTCCTTTTCCTAAATTCCCTATGAGAGGATGAATTTTGCTACTAAAATAATCCATGTTTAGATGTAGTATGAATCCTGGCACTGCAGGGGGCTGAGTGGCAAGATCTTTATCCAATCTTTTAATCTGTATTAACAATAAATATAAAAAAGTAGATAGATAGATAGATAGATAGATAGATAGATAGATAGATAGATAGATAGATAGATAGATAGATAGATAGATAGATAGTTAACATTATGTTGTGTGTGTGTTTGTGTGTGTGTGGGGGGGGGGGGGGGGGGGGGGGGCATATTAGCCCTGAATAATTGGGTCAAAACAGAAACGGATCTGTTCGCTTTTCAATCTTTACAGGATCAGTTAATGAAAAGAACCTGGCGCAGATAAACGACAGAACAGATGATAAGGGAGGAGAAGTCTCGCCTTCGATGCTGAGGTTCACGAAATGATATCGTCTGCAAACATTAGATCCGACGCAGACAAAATAACAGACATAACGTCGCGGTTTCTGCGCGGCCTTCGGGGGTAAGAAGTCTGGGGTCGTTTATTGGGTTCAGAGCCCAGATGTCAGTCAAAGCTGGAACGCGTTGGGATGATGACAACTGAGTCTGATCTCTCTGGCACGCAGACTCGTTTACAAATCAACAGCTGACACACTCAGAGTGGAAATGAAGCGCTCTCTGACATGATTATTAACCCTGAAACTGACTTGGAACCCCTTTTTTTCTTCCAGAAAACATTTCAGATATCTCGGGGAAATTTTAACCAGATGTTCATCTCTGGATCATTGCATCGCTTTTTTCATCTAAATACTTTTGGAGCTTGTGTTATAAAAGCAGCATGACACATCAGCATCACCATGACCGGCCTGTGAGGATTTCTCCCTCACAGTCTCCCCTCCTCGTTCTCTGGCTGTAAGTCAGAGCGAGGCGCTCACCAACCTGTTCCCAGAAAAAAACAGACAAGAATATTTGGAGGAAAAAAAAAAAATATATATATATATATCTTACGCTGCAGTGGCACACCGAGAATCTCCGGTAAACTCTTTACAGGACTCTCTGTCGGTAGGACCGCCGCACTTTGCATCATCGTGATCCAAACGCACGCACATGCACCCGCAACGCGGTGGGCGCACTCCCTTGCACGTCCTTGTTTTGTGTGTGCGCAAAAAAAAAGGGAAAATTATAAAAATATTAAAAATAATAAAAATTAAAAAAAACACCAAAGCTGCTGTTGAGGCCTGGTTCGGCTCAAAGCGTCGCTCTATTCCCAGGGCGATGACGGAGCCTCGCCACGCTGTGCAGAGCTGCTTTGGAGGCTAGAGCAGACCGGCTGCTCGGTCCATTCAGCGCAGCAGGGGCGGCGGAGGCCTGACGTCAGGGCGGCGCATCTGCGGGAGCCAATAGGAGCGCAGCTAGAGGGCTGCCCCCCCACCTTCTCCCTCCTCCCTCTAGCCTCAGCAGAGGTGGGAAGTATCCTTTAGAGGAGTGGATGAAGGAGGAGAGGAAGAGGGGAGTTAAAGATGGAATATGAAAATGTCTCCGGAGAGGCGGAACCTTGCTCCAGTGGAGGCCATAAATAGCTCACTGCAGTGACTCTCTGAGCACCACAACCCCCCACCCCACCAGCACCCGTGGGCCCCAGCAGGTGCTCCTGGAGATCAAGACCCAGCCACAAGAATATACGCTATATATATATATATTTGTTTTTTTTTTTTTGCAGAAATGTTCAAAGCCAGCCTATTTGCAGAGTTAAATTTGATTTTCCAGCAACTGAAATAACTACTAACGATCCTGTTTATTTTCATTATTATCGTTCATTTTACATCCCCAGCTGTTTGTTCGTGATAATAAAAACAACCAAAATGTGCATAAACTGTTTCCCATCTCAGAAACGAATATTAAAACCAATTTAAACTATGACTATGTGATTATAAGGCTCAAATTCTTGTTTTATTTATTTTTCCAAGGATGCAACATGTTGCGTCTGTAAACCTCTTCTGTGTGTAAATAATTTTTCAATGAGAATCCATGCTGGCAAGGAGCCCAAGTTTGGTTTTTAACTTGGGATGTCCTTGAGAATACTCATGCAAACTTTACTATGTCTGACTGCAACAGAAACAAATCTTTTAACATGAGGTTTATAATTTATTTTTTATTTTCATTTGGAAACAAAAATCTTACAAGAAGCAAAGTAAGGACTGCACATCTATAAAAAAAGGAATATTTAATCCTAAAGGAGCGATGAGGAGAGGACGCAATAATCAACTCCAGAATAGCCTCACATAAATGACATTTATATCGTTAAAAGTGTGAACATTTATGTACTTATAACTATAACTATGTATTGCATAATTTAGAAATGGCTCATTAATGCCAAAGCTAATTATTTAATCTAAAAATGATTAGAATAAGATTTTAAATCATCATAAATCTATGTCACGCGTTTAAATAGGTCGAAATAATTTTTAGGAAACACTAAACACTGAAATGACACACAAATCTATTAACAAACTAAAGGTTTCTATTCAAACTTAAGCAGTTGAGCATATTTTAGGAGATTTGGAATTTATTTTTAGTTAAATGCTGCAACATAATGAACAAAACTCTTTTCGGATTGGGGTGAAAATCACAAATATATATATATATATATATATATATGTTTCTTTTTGTTTGTAGCAAACGGGTAGCTACATCACAATGTTGGAACTGTGTTTGAGTCTGATTGACCCGGATGCGCCTGCACTGACAGGATCAGGAGTCTGGACGCAGTTTCTCCTGACACTCATCATTTCACCGCGCCTCGTCTGAACGCTGCTGTTCCTGGGAGGATCGTCCCTCCGGAGGGTCGCTGGTTCAGGCTGGATGAACTCAATCTTCGCTTCCAATTTGCTTCAAGCGCGGAAAAAGAGGCAACCATATCTGAGGCGCCTGGCTGCCCCTCACCTTAATAATCTGATCCAGGGCCGCTTTGTTTGTTTGAATGCTTTCTTTAAAAAATAAAATACACATTTATAATATTAAAGAATTTGTTTACCATCGACTGGTCTGCGCCGCGACGAAATTAATGCATCCATTGCAGTAGTAAGAAAACTATGCTACAGTATACATATAAAAATAATATAATATAGTATAACAAACAACACCAGATTTATTCTATATTTCAGTGTGTAATCGAGTTATTTAACCTCATAAAGTCCAAATAGTCCAAAATCCAAATGGTGTACGAAAATGTTCTGCATAGCAGTTCAGCGTATGTTTATACTAATTTGAAAAATCTGATTTGCATTTTAGGAAATCAGCTGATTTCTCTTGTGCAGCAGCTTTATTTTATCCTGCGCACAACGTAATATCCTTTATAACGCCTTATACGTTTAGCCTTTCAGCCTGTTTTATCTGAACACTAGAGCATCAGATGTAACTTAGAAAATAGAAAGCATCAAGCTGATTATACACACACACACACACACACACACACACACACACACACACACACACACACACACACACACACACACACACACACACACACACACACACACACACACACACACACACACACACACATATATTCACCGAAAGAAAACTTTAACATATATATTGAAAATACGCATACCAAAAATTCCATTATTCTAATTGTTGCAATTGAGGCCATCCAGCTGCCTTAAAAGACAATGCAGATTGGTGGTGGAGGGTGGATGGGTTACGCTTATCTTATCGGCTAAACACAATGCAATTAGAATAATTGAGGATCCTGAATGAGAAAAGATGTAAGCACGCAGGGTTTTTTTTTATTCCAATCTTCATCTGTAAAATGACATGTCAAAGACATTTTTATTGGTATAGGTTTTATTTTTACCAACATAATCCAGATGCAGAATATACACGTAATACCCCAAGAAAACAAATGGTTGAAAGTCTCTTTATTTTTATTTGTTTAACTGAGATTCAGTCAAAAAAATCTAAGAAAGAAACAAAGGAAATAACCTTACACGATGGTGCTATAAAGCACTGAAATGTTTTGCTTGGTAGAGAAAAATTAGAAAAAAAGACTGTGAAGACGAAAATAATGTGTGGAGGAAGCAGAGCTCAGGCAATAACTCAAACAGAGGGCAACTCCTCTACCACCAGCGGTGACCCCACCACCTCTAATTAGATATAATATTTCAGGGGACGAGTTCATTGACAATTGGGATTCCCAGATCCATCTTGCTGCTGGAGGGAGTCAGAAACACGGAGCTTACTGCAACTGGATGGGATGAGTGGGTTTTTATGGAGCGCGTAATGCATGCATGCAACTGTCGCTGCCATCAGTCATAAAACGCTGCTGCAGGCCTGCTTTGCTGGGATCTTACAGGGAAACGTTAAGGGCTAGGTTTATTATGTTCTGCAAGGACTTTTTTTTTTTTTTGCATTACATCATTGTAATAAAGGTCAGTCCTGCTGAGAGTTAAAATAAGAGACATTTTCCAACTATTACTGAGATCTTAATTTTAGTTTTTAGATTATTATTATTTTTTTGTTTTGTTGACGCTTTAGATTTTCCTTTCTGCATAGATGAATTGCAAACCTACCTGATCATGGGTGGTCCTGAGGTTCCCTCCTCCTCTTCCTCTTCCTCCTCTTCTTCCTCTGTTGCAGCTGGAAACTCCTCGTTGAGCAAGAGAAGCAGCAGAAACAGAAACACCACACTTTAGTTTATTCCCCAGGTTTCTCCGACAAAAAACACAACACGGGCAGCGAAGTCATCGCAGGTCCATCAAGCATTTGGTCCGAAAACAGGAGAGGAACGGAGAGAGAGAGACAGAAAAAAAACACACACACGAAGGGGGGAAAAACCTTAGAGGAGAGAGAACCGAGGAGAAAATTAAATTGCACTTGGGAGGCAAATTCTATTAGGGAATAGTTATTGTCTCCCGACAGCTCTTGTCCATTTGGGTAATTAGTGGGAGAGATTGGCGGAACAAACGGAATCTGTTCCCCCGTCAGAAATGATATTTTCCAATTCCCTGATTGAACCTGACCCCGTGTTGAGGCGAGGCGGTAATAGGCTCGTTTGACAACAGACGGGATGATATAAAATACAGGCTGGAGGAGAAAAAGCAACAACAGTAACAACAAAAACTACATCAACAATTATGATCATTAAAAAAAACTGCTATAACAACAACATTATTATTAGTATAGTGCTAATAACAAAAACAAAATAATAATAAAAAGATTATGAATAAAGACTGCACTAATATTAGTAATAATAATACTAGAAACAACAACAATAATAATAAATAATCATGTTGGAATTTTAGACAATTCCTGAAGATGTTTGACAGTCGGACTGTTCTCCAGTTTTCTTACATCACATGTTGAGCTTTTTAAATTCATGGTTTTATCTTCAGATTAGGTTATCATGGATCAAAAAATAGTCTTGGACATTAGGAAGTGCAAAATGCAAGATTGCTTTTTTTTTTTTTTGCTTTGAAGCAACTAATGTTATGTTTCATTGTAGTGTTGGTCCAGATGATAATTCATCTGATTTGACAAGTGGGATTTGTCTCAAACAAACAGGTCGTAACACTGGAATACTCAATGTCATTTAAAATGCTTTGTTTTGTGTATGTTAAAAAAACATTAAATAAACTAACATTTAGTCCTATAACCATTAAAGTAAAATAACTCACTTAGGGTATTTTTAGTCTAAATATGTTAAGTATTCAAACGAGAAATGTTAGTCCACGCACCACAGAAATAGACACAAACTTGATGTCTAAGTAAGGAATGAAAAACTATCCCCAGTCACAACGGACAGAAAACATTTTTATTATTTTCGTGATGGAGTTCTCTTCCATCCTTGGCCAAAAAGCAATAGTTCCCACTATTACACAATTAAGAACCTTGATATTTAAAAATCCTCGTCTGCCACAAAAACACCAGCTCAGCAATAGCAATAAACTATCATACACATAAAATAGTTTATAGATTTTAAACTATATGAAAGTCAACCCAAACTTTATGCAGTAGACGCAAAGATGCCTTGTCTGCATATTTTCATAAATCAAATACAATGTGCCAGTCATCGTTTCCATAAATATATTTTACTATAAAATATAAAATAAACTCTTTAACCTTCTACCCTCTTGCAGGCGCTACAGAGCCCTGAACACAAAATCTAACAGACACTGTAACAGTTTCTTTCCAAATGCCATCAAACTTATCAATAAGAAAACCTAAACTGCTGTTTACTGTTGTTTACATGCCACACTGCACTTCATACATGCCGTATAATACTGTAACTGCACCTTAAGTATTTATCTTACACTATTTTTATATTCTCTGTACATATGCAAACTCTGCTGAACATGTAACCTTGTATATTGTCTACATAGTCTTGTTGTATATTGTATTGTTGTAAATTGTAGAGAGCTAACAACAGCCGGAAACAAATTCCTTGTGTGTGTAAACATACTTGGCGAATAAAGCTGATTCTGATTCTGATATTACTAACAATCAAACCAGCCATGGATTATTTGTGAAGAAAAAAAGCCATGCTCCAGAGTAAAGCTGAGATTATGCTCTTGCTGCAGTCTCCTACAACACATGGCTTCCTGTTTGAAACCTCACAAACACACACATTCAGAGGAAAGCAGGAGTGAATCTTTACAGGAAACTGAATGACAGGAGTGGAGCCAGCTGAGTGAATTAAAGCAGAGTGAGTGACGGCTGTTGGTTCTATTCCAGCTTCATTACCCAAACACTTCCTGTAAATTGTTTGCTCTTTCTGACCAGCAGGGACTTGTTTTCCCAAAACCATTTGACGTTTTTGGTCCTAAACAAAATGATCTGATATTTTCAGCATGTTTTTACTGGATTTTTATTCAGGTTTATACCCTAGGTTTGTATTTAACAATGTGGAAAATACAAGAAAGTCTCCATAGTGAGCAACTGTTGTATGGATACCTTTAATTGTTGGTGTCAGAGAAGACAGATTGATAAATATGGCTCACATAATCATTAATAGGGACCAAGGTATAGGGAATTTAAATATTTGTATGTGCATTATGTCAAATCCTGATGTAGAAGGATGACTGCAACATAAACATTTCCTTCAAAATCAGACAATAATCAGTTGAAAGAACTGAAAGAACATGGATGGCTGTGGTGAGTTGATATTTCAGCAGCAACCAAAAAAAAATCAAAGCATGCCTAGCATAAAAACACTTCAGGCTTGCAATATAATGATGTGGGAGATCTTTAAGGCACCTAAGCTGTAGAAACTTAGCTTGATTTCAATGCTGCAGATTACCTGACTGATGTTGCTTACTATGTGCATCACTAAGTTACCACAGTGTATTTTCTGATGGCAACTCAAAATAGTTATCCAAACTGTAAAATTAGTACTTCAATGACCTCCATAGGCAGCATATCTCAAACCAATAAAGCTTGTTTGGGATGGGGTAGAACGGAGGATGCACACATTGAGATGTAGCTGACAAATCTGCTGCAACCTATACAGTACTATCATGTCTAGATAGATCAGTGCGAAGCATAGTTCCTAAAATTAATGTTTTAGGAACTTTTCATGCTTATAGCAAAGTAATGTTAATGGTAAAATTGACTGTGATGCTGGAGAACAAATTTAAGTGGGACAAAATAAACAGATCACATGTCTGGAGATGATTAGGTCTTTATTCTTCAACCACAGCACCAGATCTGATGTGTTAGCTGGTTGTTAACAATACCTTCTAACCTCGAAGAAAAGAGATGCACCTTTAATGATCGGAGAAGGGACTGAAGCAGTAAAAGGAGATAGAGCTGACCCGGCTTGACTCCTTCCTTTGAAAGGGTGCATATTTAAAACAAGAGGGAGGACTCTGCTTAGTTTGGATGTGATATATGCCGTTACCATATATTAAACTCTTCTCCGTAATTTATTTACCCAAACTCTCTCCTTCTCTGTCTGTCCACACAGGAAGCTTTATGGTATTATTAAAGTCAGAAGGAGAGATGACAGAAAAATGCATCAAGGCCCCCCTGCATTTTAATACCAATACGGTAATAAACACTGAGGTAGAAAGCTCACAGGAGAAGAGTGACTATAAAACTCTGCATTGTCAAATTTATGGAAGACATAAGGAGGGCAGCAAGGTGAGATTTTTACTCCTTAGGCAAAAGTTTCATCGCACAACAAGGCTTTCAACAATGCCCACATTTTTTAAATAAGCACCCATCAAGGTCTTGGAGTTGGTCATTGATTACTTGTTTAACAAAGATCAAATCAAAGAGCAAAGGCAGACTGTGAATAATATCAGTACATTTAATAAACTAGTTTTTTATGTATTGCGCAATCTTTTATTGATGTCTACGAGTTGTGAACCTCCCCTCAAAACCAACAAGATTGTCCTAAAGTATAAAATATACTGTGTGGACATCCCAGCCTAGTGTAGGAATAGAAAAATCTGAAGTCATAGAAAATACAAACTGGTTTGGTCCAAATATGCTCCAACTACTACAGTACACTATGAACTATTGAAAGCAAGTCATTGCCTAGAATATGATTTCTTCTGACGTTTGTTTAGATAATCTATACATTTGGAAATGTTCCATGTGTGCACGTCCAAGTATAGATTTTGAAGCCTCTGTCCTCAGCGTGAACCACTCAGCTCCGCCTTTTTCAAGGCTGCAGACAGATATATAGCAATGCAGCCAACTTTCTCATTAGTCCGAACCGTCCCAACCTGCGGCTCACCGAGGCTCAAGGTACCTGTTAAAAGGCTAATGTAGAGTAAGCAGCAGAAAGCAACGCCCTCTCCAATCCTATAACAAATGCAGGTTACCATTTAAACAGATTAAGAGCTCAGATGTGTTGGAGGAAAGTAGCAAAGTCAAATGAGATGTATTGATCCAGAAACAAAATGTATGCAAATAAAGGAAAATGCTAATTATTTCCTACATAAGAAATTAATATATTAGATAATCATTTATATATACATATATACAATTTAATACGCCATCATATATGAGACTGGAAAGTATCTTAAGATTTGATTCAGTCAACTTGAATCTTCCCTTCCTTAACGCTTCTCTGCTTTAATAAGAAAGCCATTAATCAACCTCACATGTGGAGGAAGTGACTGCTTTAACTATTGTACCATAAAAATCTGTCACACAGTGTGGGTTGAGCATGCGGTTCTGATAAAGAGATGAAACGAGTCTGAAGATGAGATCAGTCTGAATGTCAGACAGGTGGAGGTAAAGGCCACGAGTCAAGGGAATTCAAGGCAATGTTTCAAAGAGCGCAGAGCTCAAGATCAAGCGCCGGTCGTCCTTCAGATGAGCTCGACATAAATTCGACATCAAACCCATGTCTTCCACGTGTCAATCCTTTCTTATACCCACCCCCGCAATGCGGACACACTGCTCCCCTTTCATCCCCTTCACCTGATCCTCTCCTTCCAGTCTTGTGGGTGCCCTCAGCAGTGCCGAGCTCCAAGTGTACTTGTCAGGATGGAAGAGGCCCCATGAAAGCCGATTGCGTTTTAATAAAGTTTATTATGTGCAGGGAGCTAATCCTCAAGGGTAATCTCTCCTCTCTAGTCCTAAAGGAAAGCTGGATTACTCACTTGCTATAATCCCAATGAAATTGTTAGGATTTAGCTTGCGCACCACGGCAGATGGCAACAGGCTTTTTTCCTTCAACCTTGGTTGGTTTAACTCCCCTGTTTCTACATGAAACACCCCAATCCTCCTTGCCTCTTGTTCTCGTAGTCTTGGTCAAAACAAAAACAAAACCTGGTAATCCTGAAAACATTCAGGAAAATATCTGTGAAAACACATCGACATGATGAAAAGACAGACAGTGCTGAGGTTTAATCTTAAACCATACAGAACAAATAATTTTGTGGTGCCTATAAGTCTGGTTTTCTTTTATGTTGTTGACCAGTTGGCCATATTTTGTTGGCATTACTGGATAGCAGTGGTATAGTTGATATTTTCTGAAGATAGGTAATTGAAATACGTTCTTACAATAAAAATTTGATTTGCATTTAAAATGTGCAAGCACGGCTATATACTGAACACTTTTTGAGCTGTAATATTAACAAAACTGACAAAAATACAGAGGAGGCGCACCAAATCATCAACATATAAGAGTATTTATCATCTATGTAGTTTTAAGAAACCAAGATCATCCTAATTGTTATAACCACAAGCTCTGTGGCCATCGCAAGTAAAATTCCTGCCACAGGGTAAGAAATAAGAAAACAAAGTATTAAGGTTTGGCCTCTTTCACACTACAATTTTTTTTTCTGTGATCTTAGACCCCATATGGTAAAACCTCCATTTACTCTACCTGCACCCTCGTATTTACTTTGATGTTTGAGGAAGAAACGTGTTAAAAGTAACCGGCATGTTGGTGCACTTTCTACAAAACACCAATGGTACATTTGAAGGGAGCACCTTTGATTTTAGATCTGCAAAATGCAAATAAAGATTTAATTGGATGTTTACTTGTACATGCTCAACATTCAACCCGAGTGGAGGAGCCTCCACTGAGAATTAAAACATACAAGAGTAATACTGACCACTGCAGTAATGCCATGTTAGATTTTCGAGCTGTTCCGTCATTGCTCTTTTATAGTAGTCCACGGCATATTTTTGTCATAGAAAAAACCTATACAGACAACATAACAGTATTATTGTTTGTGAAATGATGTCTAAACATACATTTTCACATTGCTGCAGTACTTGCACAAAGATTTTAAATGGAAAATAGCAAAAAGTGTATGATTGAGATATATATGTGTATATATATGTGTATATATATATATATATATATATATATATATATATATATATATATATCCCCAAAACAGACTAAATAGAGCATAGAGTCAAACATTTATCAAAAATAATTTTATTGATAATCGAGTGGCACATGGACATTTTATGTGAGGTGACCAACAAATCAAGATTTTTTATGTTTTAAACAGTTTCCAGTGTGAACTTTTATCATTCCACATCAAATCAACAACCAGTTTATCCAACATGAAGACTCAGAGGTGTAATATAACATTCCAAGACATGAGATAAGTATAATTGCAATGCAGAGAAACTGATCAGCTCTCCTCTAATCAGAGACTTGCTGGACCTCTTAAAGTATGAGACATCGATCAAATTGGGTTTTCAAAAGGCTGTTTTAAATCAATATTATTTAACGCTCTTAAAGAGGTATTCAATATATTGTTATAAGATTTGAAAAGACAAAAAGGCAGAAAAAAGGCAAAAAAAGGGAAGAAAATTTTAGCAAGAAAATAAATTCTTCCTTATACATTTAACAAATAAATGAGGGCTGATTTCTCTCCATTGATTGAGGACAAAAGGCCAAAAGCAAGTAATTATCTCTGAATACTTTACAAAACCTCAAACATGGATTGATGAATGTATACATTCATTGTATGTGCAAAAATTTTTGACAGCTCTCAGACATGAATTTTGAAGCTGCATGAGCGACTGTCTTGATTAGTTTAATTTAAAGCATTGTGCTTCCTCTTAATAGACACTTATGATTTTAAAACAAAAATCCTGTTCCCACACCTTGATGAATTCCCTTTTAACCCAGTGAAAGTGAGATGATCAGATTAAATCTTATATACTTTTATTTTACGGTAGAGCTACTTTAACCTTCCGTCTCCTGAGGCGGTTTCTAAAGAAAGTGTACATGGCTAGAAGACATGTGAATGACACGCCATAAAGAATGGCACATAGGCTAATGTCTACATTTGAGAAACCAAGGTTAAACACAGACATCCAGTTCCCTCTCTCAGTTAACTCAAACTCCCTTCTAAAGTACTGCCCTGCCAGTTCTCGCTTTTTCAGCCTCTTTTTCTGGTGAACTGCACTCAGCTCAAGATCTGCGTCAATAGGCTGCAGGCCAAGCATGCCGAGTCCTGCGTCCAACTCCATGCCAAGGCTGAATGCTGGGCGGGGCTCTTGCTCCACCTTCGTTTGGAGGGTGCGCTGCTTTACACGACTGGAAGAAGCCAGCTGCAGGGCCTTGGCCTTGAAATGCTGGTTCACAAACGAGTCAAGGTCCACTATGTCTTCCTGCCGCCGATGCTGCCGTAGCCTCATTCCGATGATGCTCGGTATCCTGCGAGCCTGCTGGAGGCCACGGACATCTTCTGCCTTGGTTTTGGGCATCGTTTCCATCTCGCTAGCTGCTGGTGCTGGATTTTCTTCTACACCATCGTTGTCCTCTTCATAGGCCTCCGCTTCATCCTGCGGCCCTTCTTCTTCTTCCTCCTCTTCTTCTTCTTCATTCACAGCTGACGGCAGAAAAGGTGTAATGGGGTCCAAGGCCTCCCTCGCTATCCTCTCTATACCTTTTTGGAGTAATGAATCTTGTGGTCGATGGGAATTTTTTGCCGCCTGCTTTTCCAAAATCTTATCCTCATTCTCAAGATAATCTGAAACAGAAAATTACATTTCTACAATTATATCCTTAAAGTAGTTTTAAACCAGTCAATACAAGAAAGATAATCTGTTCTATTTCTATGATACGGTCAATGATTTAGGCAGACTTTAACAATGCAAACTGCAAATCTAAGTCTGGACAAACCTTTCTGATCAGTCCAGTTGTACAGCTTATTTGAAAAGGTCAAAGATTAGCAGATGCTACGTTTTTTTTCCAAACATACTAAACTGTACCTGGTAGGATGTGGCTCGAGGAGAAGTAAGACCCGAGGAAGAGAAGAACTTGCTCTTTGTTCCAGCCATGCTCTCCGTCATCCTTCACTGAGTGGCATGATGGACACATTTTTGGGGATGGCCATTGGATCTTTGGGAAGTACGGGTCTTCACTCAATTCACCTGGTGGGGATGAATACAATGCTTCTGATCAACAGTATCCAAGTTACACATAGGAAAAAAAGAACCTTAGTGAATTTAAAGATTTAATAACAGATTGATTAAAAAAAAGACCTGAAATTTGGAATTATGCCATTTATATTGTTCCTTATAATTCATAGTAAATCTACTATTGACTGCAAAAACATAGCAACTTATGTCATTTAAAAATTGCATCAATTTAATGTAGCTTGATTTTTTCAAATTTTATTTGTATTACAATAATATACCTTCTTAAAACTTTCTTTAATCTAAAACATTATTGGATTTTTTTACATCACTAAACGGTATTTCATTTTTGTTCATGTTGTCTGACACCAATGACAGTTCACACCAATAAGAATATGGTATAAAATCTTAGTAATGCAAAGTTGTAACTGCAGAAAGCAAATTTTCTAAAGGGAAAAATTCCATATGGTTAAAATATGAATTCAAAATGTTTAACATACTTAAAAATATATATTAAAAAGCCTCAAAAACAGCCACAAAAAACAGACAGTATTCCTCTTTTATATCCATTTAAACATTTAAATAGCCATGCAAAACCTGTTTTTATCAATCTGCTTTTAACCGCCTTTTCTCCTTTGATGCTGCAGATTTTAGTCACCTAGAAGTTTGCAAAGAGTTTTTACAATCAGGTTTAACATTGCCCACGTTATCTTTTTTTTAATGGATCATTGTAAATGTAACTCTTTATAATTAATACAGCTCTTGTTTAACTCTTAAAAACAAAAGTAGCTACTTCCTCTATTGTCATCTCTTTTCCTCTCCTTGTTGACTGAAAGATTTAAGTGCATTGAGGACTGGATGCAATCTATGGTGAACCCATTAGATCTTATCCCAGTGCTCGTAAAAAGAAAGTGCCCATATGCATATGTGAATGTGTTCGTTGAGAGTGTATATGTAAATCACACGTCAGCGTTTGTCTGCATGTAATCTATGCATTGATATTGTTTTATGTGTGTTTGTGTGCGGCTTCTGTGAGTGTGTTCATATGACAGGGTCTAACAATGATTGATGGGCTTCTTGAGGTGTCCCAGTGGGAGGGACGGTGAGATAATAGATGTTACCAAAGTGGACAGCTTCTCCCCTCACACAAACACAGATTTGCTGTTTTCAGGCGCTGGACCTCTGTGCTCCAAACCACCTGTCATGTTTCACTGCAGACCCCTGAAAGCAATCCCTAATCTCCAAATTGAAGGTGGGAGCGACAGAAACTCAGACGGGAGCTGTCGTTCTAATGAATTGGAAACTTTCTCCTTTAATGTTTTTTTTTTTTGTATGAAACCGCTGCCCACCTGCACCCTCATCTGTAGATTTGTAGCCCTGCAAACACAACATACATGAAAGCGCGGACAAACAAAAATCAAGCTTGTAAAGACGGCATCTGCAAAACACAAGGACACGCAGAAACACACACAATGAGGGCAGCATCCAGTAATGAATTACTTGTCACCAACAGGCCATTGTGTGTATGCTGGTATATGTGAGTGTGAAAATAAGAAAATAAGCAGAGCAGCAGCAGGTCTGTTACTTTACAGCACTGTCAATTTACATCCTCCACCACCTCCACATTAATCTCAGTCATGTGCATGTGTGTGTGCATACTCTGCATGCTTTACATAAAGGATACATCAATTTAATTGTAACTCCGATTGACAACTGCTGGTATGCTTGTGTGTATGTACTGCTCTTCAGCAGGTTTTGTGCACGTGTCATATGTTGCAAAGACTCGTCCTTTATTCTAATAAGGCCTCATGTTTGCATCCCCAGTGACTTTGGTGACTCCAGTTACACTGATATTGCTGTGTGCGCCTGTTGCTGAGAAGCTGTGCTTTCCGGGAAAAAGTTTACATAAATATACAGTACGTTACTAAACTAACTTCATCAGTGCTAAGTTCGTGTGCAGAAATCAATTACACCACCAAGTAATGTCCAGTACTGTAAATGACTGCAAGAACGTTAAACCGATGTACAGAGCCAGACATTTAGGCAGTCAACGTTTCTATCAGATTAAAGAATCAGCTCAATTATTATTATTACTATCACTTGAATGATTTAAATGAGAGTATTGCAACAAAACCTGGACATTTTACCTTTGCTAGTACTTTGTTTTCAGATGTTTTATTCCACCTAACTGGTTATTTTTATGCAAATTACAGGCAATTTGGCAAGATAATGCATCTTGTGAAGGATTTTAATTTTTTGTTACCAATATTCCTTACAACTATATATAATTGTGCAATTACATTAAAAATGCTTTATTTAAATTCTGTTTTAACATTTTTTTTCCTTCTCGTGTGCATAAACCCTTAAACACATTTAATTTGTCAAAATAAACATATTTCAATTTGCACAGCTTTTGATATGATAAATCCTATCAATCAATTTGTAACAACAGCTGCATTAAAGTAATATTTAACAGTTAAATGAGAGTAAACGAAGTAAAAAAACAAGTATTTTTAGACAATATGCATTATGGCAAGGCTTTTATGTTCAAGAGGCACAAAAAAACTAACTCAAAATAGTCCAGAAGTTTTCTAAGGGTGTCTATTTGTTCATTAGCCAACTAGTTTATGATAAAGTTTCAAAGGGATCCAAATGTCACAAAATGATGCAAAAGAACTCAAAAATCTGCTTAAATTTAAAGTTTCAGATCATGAATACTAGAAACAAAAGACAAGCCACTTTGACTAAAGTTGAATGGACATATAAATAGATTTGAAGCCCTTTATGTTGTGACGTGGGTTCCGTTTCAGTCTAGCCAGTCATTGTAAATAAATCACTCAGCCAAACTCTTCATTTACCTGCCTGTCTACATTCGTACGAGTCATAACTGATTGATCCTGAATAGAAGATCATGAAATGAGCCTTCTCACAAAGGCTGCTGGAGTCAACCATAGACATTAGGTGATAAGTTTTGTCTTCAGGAGGAAGTTTGAAATGGCGCCACTGCTCCCCTGAATTGAAAGGTTTCAGCCATTTTCTAGGAGTGAATGAAAATTTCAGGGATCCTTTATGCAAACAGATACACTTATCAAGCATTCCTGTTCCGAGAGGTTTCCTGTCAATAAACGTTGCTGCACCATTCTCCTCTGCAACTTTAAACACTTAAAATGCAACGTGATAGTATATTATGGTACGCAGCCTATTTTTTTCAAAGGTTTATTGAAAGCAGTTTCTGGAGGGAATATGTTTTTTGTGTGTGTGATGCTGGAAAATGTCTGTATCTAATCCCTATGACATTTTCTGTTTTTCATGGAAGAAAATTAGGTTTTATCTCAAGAATTCAATGTTGACCAGTCTGCTGATACATACACTGTATCTTATATAGAGTGTTAAAAATGATCTGCTGCTGCAGAGTTCTTCCATCTGCAGAAATGTGGCTCAGTCTCAGCTGTTGAAATGCAGCAACAGGACCAAGCTCCCACCAGTCTTAATTCAACTGCTGCAAGGAGGCCGAGGGCCCTGGGGCCTCTTTGTTGCCAGCTAAATTAATCGTCCGGCTGCTTTACAAATAGCTGATCTGTCATGCATGGCTGCCTGTAAAAGGAGGGGTGGGGAGACCTGCTAAAGAGCTCCACTTCAGGAACAACGGGAGAGGAGGGGTTATATGGATAGGGAGATGGAGTGTGCACGTCCTCAGGGAAGATGCCGCTGTTCACTGAAACGACCACAGCCATTTCTGTAATTCATGCAGCCTCTCTGCTGTGGATCTCAAAGCTGACCCGCTTAACAAAAGGCATGGAGGAGGTTCATGTGTTGCTTCACAGGGGATGGGTGCAGGCGGGGAAGCGTGCGTGGCGTGTGTCAGGGTGGTTGCCACCTGCCGCCAAATGATGCCGTCAAACTTGGCAATTGTGAGTGTGTTTGCGTGGGTGGGCGAAGCTGTCTCCTGAGGGAGCTATCCAGCAAGGATGCTGCTCTATTGCTTGTCAAGCGGAGGCTACGAGTCCCAGGGGACGACGAGTGGAAAGAGAGAGGAGAGACAGCCAAACGAGATGGATGGGCAGAAGGGGGACAGCGTCTAAGTGTCATGGGAACAGGCAAGCCTAGAGAGTGTTGTTCTGAGCCCTCCTGTCCAGGACACAAACTGCCCCAGCGAGAGGGGTGGGGGCGCTCAACAACAAACAAAAGATTGTGATTCAACAAAGTAGGCTGTTAATGACAGCACTCTTTCTAATGAAATCAAACAAGCACAGACAGAGGAAGAGATACTTAACAAGTTGTTACTCGTAATGTAAAATGGAAACGAAATACATGAAAGAGGAAGCACAGAGATGTAAGAAAGCCATTTAAGTGGAAACTAACTACTGCAACACATTGATATAAGTACAGTATGTGTTTCGGGAGGCTATGGGAAAGAAAAGGAAGTATAAAGGAAATAACAGGAAGAGTTTTATCCTGTTTATGCCTTCAACCTCTGTCGTTTATGTATTATGTTCGACAAAAAAATCCTGTTATCTAATTGGGAATATCAGAATCAGGCTAAGGATTTAAATTCTCTGAAATATAATGGACTGTGGTTTTCGTAAGGCTAGCTTAAGCAATGATCCTTAAAATAAAGATGCTAAAGATACTCCATCATCGTACTAAAAACGAATAAACACTCACAGCAGAAATGCTAAACAGTACAAGTTAAATTTTATTATCTTGTTATTGAAATCAACAGAAATCTGTATTTTTATAAATCCCTAGATTGAAAATCGGCTAAATAATTTTACCTAGGCTTCCAATGTAGATGTCAAGACTTTTATTTCTGTGCATGAAATTCAGTACCAATATCCCAAATAAATCTGAACAGATGCATAAGAAATGTTGGAAAGTTTTCAACAATACTCGGGGTCTGGAGGGGTAAAGCAAAGGTGGACGAAGGCCAAGAGGGCGTCGGGGGGGAAATGGGGGAGGCTGAAGCAGCTAATACTTTGAGGACTAAGACAAGAAAGACAGCTGGTGTCTGATCAGGGGATCCATCCTTCTTCCCCTCACCCTCCGTTTAGTCCTATTACAGTGGAGTGATCTTAAGAGCAATCCAAGATATGGGAAGGTAAAACTTCTGATCTTGCTGGTGTTTGAAGCAGGGTAGAACATGATGGGAACAATAGGAAGGCAGGAGCGCAAACAAGCACAAAGACGTGACAACGTTTTAGGGGGTTTGCTTTTGTTTACAGGTATCAATCAATGGAATGATTACTTTATTCAACAGACTCGTGGTCCACAAAGAGATAATAGACAACAACACGACATATAAAAAATAAAAAAACAAGGCAAAAAATAAATAAAATGAAATCTTATAACAGACTTGCATACCAATGTTTCCACAGAGCCGACTGGTATCTTAGCGCACTGACAGAGGGATGTGAAAAGATTACAATAACACCGACACATAAACTTGTACATCAGATTTCTCACAAGCGCGTGGAATGTTCTGACATCTGCATTACAAAACATCTCACTTGCACTGCGGAACCTGGGTTTCTTAACCAGAATTCTCAAAGAGTCCTTACAAGACACCTTAAGCTTCTGTATACTAGCTTTTTTAAATTTACACCACAAAGAAGCTGTATACAAAGATGTAGAGTAAGCTTTAAACAGTCTTATTTTTACCTCATCAGTGCAGATATGGAACTTCTTCCCCAGAATGTTTGCCTGGGCGTACAACATGCTGCACTGCCGATTAAATGTAGTCAGAGCTGGTCTGTGATGTAGTGATCCAGATATTTCGTTTAGAAACAAACATTTAACTTTTGCCCAGACAGAAAAAAATCAGTGAAACAAAGTTGTTTGTCAGCTTTAGTCCTACAAACTAGCACAACCGTTTTCTTTGCATTATACTGCACATCAAATCTCAACCCATAACCAGAGCAGATGTTCAGTAACTGCTGAAAACCAGCACTGCTGGGCGAGAGGTCAGCCAGGTCATCAGCATACATAAAGTGATTGATCAAAGTATCACCAATCATACATCCAGTTTTACAGAGGTTAATTTCTTTTGACAAGTCATCCATGTACAATTTAAACAAGGCAGGTGAAAGAAACCCACCCTGACGCACACAATTACTCACACCAAAGGAAACAGAGATGTTATTGCCCCATTTTACATGCATTTTCTGGTTAGAATACCAGTAAACTAAAATTCGTATCATAATATCAGGCAAACCTCTCGGTTTTAATTTGTCAAATAACTTATAGTGATTGACACGATCAAAGGCCTTACAGGCATCAATAAACCCAATTAACACAGATGAATTTTTTCTTAGATATGCTCTTGCTGCTTCTTTCAGGCCATAAATACAGAAATCAGTTCCCAACTTGGCCTTGAAACCGAATTGACATAGACATCGCACCAGCTAAAGCTATTAGTCTGTAGTTATTAAGGCTACCAACCTTAGTTTTGTCCTTAATTACCGGCACTAGGGTGATAGATAATGTTTTTACCACTAATTCTGTTGTGTTAATAAAGATTTGTTAATGTCCTTAATAAATGTTTGATATTCCAAAAACTGTAGGAAACCTATTTAAATCTGTATATTTCTCCAACAATTGTTTAAACATTAGAAACATTCAGATTATGTCCACTCTGCCAGTGAATCTTTACTTTATGCCTAAAGCTCAGAACGACAGGCTTTAGTCAGGCTGTTAATACTTTTTAGACCTTTAAAAAGCTTGAAGCTTAAAATATGTACTGAACTTCAAAACTTTGTAATTCCAAAGAAAATTGATGGCATAACACATTTATTAGTGCACTTACATCCTGCTGTTGCCTTATCTAAGACAGATTTCACATATTATGTGTATTTTTTTATATAACTAACTGAACTGAGCTTAAAGCAGCAACACTGAATCTCATTTCTTTACAAATCACTCGTATCGGTGAATGTAGAGTAGTTACCAAGACAGATGCTTCTTAAATGGTTTTACTTACAAAAATCTGAAAGCTGTGGTATCTGTTTGCACCATCTTTTACTTTGATACCTCCAAGTAAAATGTAGTGCAACTAACTGGCTTCAGAAAAAATTTGTATTCATAATTGTTTTGTAAAACATGTCTTTCACTTCATAAAACCTATCAAATAGTTTTTTTCACTCATGAATATCAAAATGTCAACTGTATGAATACTTCAGTGTATTGCACTGATAAATTGGCAAAGTACTATGCTAGCAGCTGATCAGTGTTAGCCCGGCACCAAAACTTTCTAAAAAAGATAAGATGGATTCTAGTCCTTTAAAGTTCAGTGGATGTTGTAACAGGGAAAGAGAAAAATAAAGGATCTTCAAAGTGTCTTGCAGCAAAAAAATATATCTAAAATTTGCAGGGCATCATCATCGAGTGGATCAGATTTGAGCATTCCTGATGTTAAAAAGGAGAGTTTTACAGTTTAGCTGTTCAGGACTGTGAGTCTCTTACCTGCAATTCTATTATTGACTCGATTGTGACGGGACCACAGCCACAGGACTGCTGATGGCAGCATGTTCACCTCCTCCATTCCTTCCTTTGCCATGTTCTCAAAGTGCTCTGCGCAATATCTGCAGCCGAAGAAGTTGTGGACATAGTTTCTCATTGCCTTCAGCACCTCCTGTGGATCTGTAGGTCAATCATGAGCTCACACAGTGTAGCAAAGGTAAGCATTTTGTTTTCTGATTCTATTTATCTTTCTAAGTTAGTGTTCACCTACTGTATATATCAAAAGACAGTTGCTATAATTGTCTAAACAAACAAGTCGATATCCATATTGTAAATCACAATTTATAGAAGGAGGTGCCTTCTAAACACCAGAGAGCTTCTCGTCCTCTGGCGTTCCCATGAATCTGTGCGCCCACAGTGACAGGCAGCTGGGTTAACACCATATTGAGGTGAATAAGCTTTCAAAAATAGGATAACCGAATCCGCAGATTAAACATTGTTAACACTGTGTGTGAATGGTGCCCAGGCTGTTGTCTCAGGACCTCAACAGTCTGAGAAACATATTTTCCTTTTGTCATTTTCTTTTGTTCTGAGCTTAGCGGGCCCTTTAGATGAAATCTGCCACAGGTTGGGGTTTACCAGGACACCTGTATGTTTATCAAATGTTTAATCAGTAAAAAAATTAAAAGCACTTCATTTTTGTAAAGTGTTAATACAAAAACCAAAAGCCTGTCATAATTTAAACTGCACAGTAAGTCTGCATGCGCGTTCATAAAGATGGTGGTCTTTGGGGGTCCAGATGGACACCCCTTTTGACCAGTCCATCTGCAGGTTGCATGATTGTCCGTAAACCTCGGGATTAACCTCTACGAGCATGTATGTGTATGTGGGGGGTGTGTGTGTTTAGCTGAAGATTAAGGTCCCTGCCAGGAGCAGAGCCTCTGGTCATCTGCCCGTTTTATTACCCACTCACATTCCTCTAATCTAATATAATCCCTTTTTACACAGTTCCAATTAGGCTCAATTTCAGATGATATAAAATGAAAGAATCCAGGAAAATTTTAATAAACGTCAGAAATTAATCCCCATAAATGTTCATGCCTTCTGATGTGGAGAGTTTTCGCTGCCGAGATGATAAAAAAACTTTCTGCCCTGCCGTTTTTCAGCCCATTACTGTTTTTCCTAACTATTTTTTTAAATCAAAAAACAACAAATTATGCTCACCTGAGCCTCCAGTGTTGTTGGCCTGGACAGTGAGAACATGGAAGAGGGTCCAGACCCCACAAGGATAACGCCTAAAGTGGGGTTGTGAACCCTGGCAACCCACCCACCTCACTCCCTCAGGCAACGCAGCATCTGGAACCTGAGACAAAGAAAAACACAACAAAAGAAGAAGAAATGGGATCAGGAATAAAAGTAGCAATAATGAAACAATTCAATCAATTGAAGCCAACAAGAAAAGATGTTGTAATTTAACAAAGCTGCTGTCATAACCTTTTTTTTCTAGCCATCTACTTGGGGTGTTGATAAACTTTTTACATGGATCTAAATGTAAGCAAGTAAAGATTTGTTTTAAAATTGAATCGTTTCATACTTTTGAAGTATGTATATTACTTTTAATGCACTCTCACCAAGAAAAAGTTGTTTGTATTTGGATCAAGAACGTGAGATCATAGCATTCAACAGGATGCATCATCCCAATATAACTGTTTTCACTTTTAGCCATATTTATACATGAACCTTTTTCCGTATGCTATATGTGCCCAAAAGTGTTCAGATTATAAAAACTCATGTCATCTCGACAGTTTCAAGCATCCATCATGCCGAGGTGAGGGAATCAACATAATGCACTCAGAGCATTAGCATTATGTTACATGAGATTAAGAAATTTTATAATTCTGTCATTGCTGTGATGTTACAGTAATATTTGTAAAACAATGGTGTAGCAGTGGTGTCCAAACCATCTGTAACAGCCTGTAGTAGCTGGCAATAAAATTGTTATACGACCAGATGTGGAGCGAATCTTTAATTATAACACAAGACAGATACACAATCATTGGACGAGAGTTAAACATTAACCATTCATTTAATTGATTTGTCTTTAATTTCTTTGCTTGTATGACAATGTCTAAGCAGATTCTCAAGATTAATTTAAACAGGAGAACAAAGCAGTGAATTTGCTGCACAATCTTTATTCTGATGTAGTGGGGTATATTTTAACATTCACATATTCTTATAAAAAAGGGATAAACTACATCTTATTCCAATTATATTTGTTGCTACAGATTCTTTTTTAAATGAGGAAAAGTTCAGTTGTTCTTTCTATCAAAATGAATTATCACAGATGTTCCCTTTCGACGTTTCAAAAAGGCGTTTTGTTAAGAGCAACGGGAATTTACGGTTCCAACAGAATTACGAAGATTCTCCACCAATTAAAGCGTGTCTCCAGGAACTCCTAACCTGTTCAACTTAATGAAGGCCGTTCCACGCAGTTTTCCACAATCAATGAGAAGTCAGACGCAGGTTAATGGCTCGACCCACCACTAATGAACAAAGGCTATCCAGTTCTTTAACCAAGAGCCGCAGCTGAATCAAACAACATATTTTCTCTGACATAAAGTCGTTTCACTCGCCATGCTGCATCGCCATCACTGCGGTGACTGACAGGATTACTCACTTGTCAATAGTAAAGATTTTGTGTGTGGACGCTTGCGTGTTCATGCACAATCCATTTCCACTGAGGTGGAGTCTATTCATACCTTCCCATTGATTCATTGATCCAGTGATTTGTCTGCTAAAAGCTAATGATGTGAGTGAGTGACTCTTTCAATTTGCAAGGGATTGCACACTGTAGGCATGCAGGCTGCACTCCAAAAGCAACATAGATTGTCAAACAGAAATAAGGGTGCAAGTTTATCATTCAAAATGTAGATTTTGTTCTCATCTCCTATGGGGAGTTTTTCAATATTCTAAACATCATATTGTAAAATACGTTTGGGGTTTAAAATCTTCAAATATATATTCTCTGTGGTGACTGCACTGATTGGCAATCCAACACTTTAACCCTCCTCTTTTAAACAAAAATACAAAACTAAATTTACAATGCCACTGGTGTACTTTATTTTTATGTTTATGTAATACTAATGTCTTGACATACCTGTGCCGTGTTATCCACTCTCTCTCTAAATGCCTCATAGGAAATGTGATCTGCAGTCTGGTTCTGTAGCCACGAGTTCAGAGACTTTAGCAAGTTCATCACAACAGGACGACCTGGGAAGTACTGGAGACACAAACAGAGCAATGGAAAACAGAAGTTAATCATTGATAGCCTTTTTTCAGCCATTTAGAATTATGTTGTTTTGTTTAATGCCACCCTGCATGGCTGTGAGGGTAACTTTTTCTTAATATTGGAAGTGAAAATGTAATTCCGACAGAAAAATAATACAGGCACAACGGTACAAGCACAACAAGTAGTCCAAGTAATTAATATATCAACATATTGCATGTCTATGTTTACTTTCCACACGTCCACTTCATTGGTTGGAAGAAACTTGGAGGACTTTAATTTTAAAAAGAAATAAAATATAGACTTATAGTCAATCTCACTATAACTGTACAGACAGATTTATTGTAAGTTTAATGCTTACTAGATTGTAGTTTTTTTTGTTGTTAACAAAGACAAAACTAAAGGTAGATTCACTAAGCTAAACTATTGCAGGTTCCAGACCATTTTCCAACTATAGATTCTGGCACCTACAATTGCAATTAGAAACATGAATACTTAGAAAGCTTTCTGATTTAAAGATTAAACGAGGAGATTCTTCTGATCCTACACCACATCGCAATTTCCACAAACTCAGATTAGGGAGCTGCTTCACTCTGCAGCCAAGGTGGGTGGACAAGAGACGGCTAGGAGTTCAGCTTGGCCCTCGTCCATGCCTCAATGCTGAAGCTACCACTACGGTATAGAGCTTGTTGATAAATAAAACAGAAGTATTAAATTAAAATATCCTTTTAGTAAAAAGCAGACCACTCACATGCTAGAAACTAATGCTTATGCACTGAAAAGCTTTCTAATAATGTGGTTTACTGGTTCACTTACCAGCAAGGCCGGTGAGTAGAGCTGAACCTGTTACGTTACAGTTTTACAGCATAAAAAATACTTGTTAGAATTTGCAATTTACAACATTCAAACACGGTCATTCATGCAGCTTCAATCAACGGTTGATGAACTTCAACCAAAACCCAATGGACACAGCACAATTCTCTGAAATGTACAGAGCCATGAAAAAAAATTCATGTCTGCATTTCCATAATTTGTCACTTCTTTGTAAAATCCACATGTCAAAGAAAATGCACAGGTTTACATTTACTTAAGTTGACAGATCTTTTGTCAGTTTTTATGAAATAAAAGAGAGGATGGTTCTCTTCTACCCTCATAACTCCACCTGTATTTTCAGTCATTGCTTAGACATACGTTTTTCTAGAATTTATCGTTTACATTAAAGTTGCATAATTATTTGCACACCTGGATTACATCATGTGTCCAACAACGTTTGCCAGGCCTGAAAAACATTCAAACACTGAGGTTTGAGTGTTTTTTCTTCTCCCCACCTTTAGAAACGTCAGTGAATGTGACAAAAGGCAGGCTTAAGCCTCTTCCTTAGTTAAGAATGACCTCCTAAGCCACTAACAACCACTTAACGCTACATCAGCAAGCTTTCTCCCGGTGCGTGTTTAGTCCATACCACGGTCACCACAGCAACTACCACATTTGGAGGAAACACGAGAGCGCAGCTAGCGCAATGGGAGCAAGAACAGTGAGAGGAAATCCAGCTGATGTGCGTCTGAGACCCATGATGACAGACCGAGTTAAAGGTATCTTTACACATAATGATGACAGCTAATGCCCGCTGTTAACAGAAAAAAGTAAAAAGGTTGACCCTTTTCATAGATTTAGCTAAACGTCTTTTATAGTCTTACAGTAAGCGATGCTAGATGTTCCAGTTCTCCATAATAGGATAAAGCTCAAGGATCAATTTTTTTTTTCCTTCCAAATCAGAACATCTGCTTGGTAACGTTTTCCTCAAACATGCTTCATGTCTACTGTATGTCCACTATAATCAACAGTGGGGGGGGGGGAAGCATTTAATGTTGGTCTCATGTTACCAATAGGAGTGCAAAAATTTCACCGTTTCATGATTTGAATCAGATTTTTCAGACTACTATTAGATTTTAATTTACTGTTTTTTTTTCAAAACAATTTGATTCATGATTTTTTCTTCGACCTTTTGGTGGGACGAGTTCTTTAAAACCAAAAATCCTTGAGGTTTGCCAAACGTCTTCACATTCTGTGAAATATTGCTTCAAATTAACAGGCTTTAACAGTGCTGTTCAAGGAAATATTTTCTCACGTTTTCGTGTTTTTGTATTCTTCACTTTTCAACAGGCATTTTTTGGCGCACCCCTATTGACCAAAGCTTACAGTTTCAATTTAAGTCCCAGTGGAGTAAGCAAACTTTGCATAGTCAAGTTTATACTGGAACAAAAAAGACCTTCCGGCATCCATCCATCACACAGTACATCTTATTTCCCATTTGTATTGACTAAAATTAAAAGGAAGCTACATACTCAGTATACCTTAAGCCAGGAAGCATTTTGCCGTGTTCAAGTATGGATCTAGTACCTACCCTAACCCTTAGCTGCTCAAGACCGATTCATCACGTATTTTTCTGTGGAAGGTATTTACCTCTGCACACTAAAAACACCCGATGAGACCCTCATTTTTAGAGATGCTCAGATCATGTTATCCAGCCATTTTGATAAACCAATATCTTACCCTAACAGGTGCCGTAAAGTAGATATGATCAGTGGTCTCATTATGCATGATCTATGCATATTCTAATAGCACCACAAGCAACTAAAACACACGCCAGAATCTCACTTTGGAGGTGATTTTCCCACAATGACTTGTGATTTTTGCGGTGCAGTAACATAATGGGTTTAGGTGAGCATCTGATGTCTGAGTCCCACCCTATCAGAAAGGCTAATTTAACGTACGCATAGATTTAAGCAAAGCAGAAAACGCAGGGGTTTCCCACTAATAAGCTTAAGTCCGCAACCAGCTAGCATTATTTATTTATTTTTTAGCCGACTATCTTGACATAGGAAATAGAAATAGGTCTCATCTAATGTGCAATTGTCTTAAAAACTTCAATCAGTTACTTAGCAGACAACAAAACTTTTGAAAACAAGAACAGTTTTAGTCAATTGACAGTCGTTTATATCCGAGCGAACTTTTGAGCAGAAGAAAGGTTATATATAGGAAGTCTCTCTAAGCCGAACTTTCAAGTCTTGATCATCAAAGCATATATTACTCCAGGACATTCCCATTTTCAATGAAAGAGATTTACACTTACATCAGCCATGGTTGTTACAGATACTCATTATGTGAAGCAATATTTAACAAAGCATAAAAATATTCAGCTGACAGGACCATTAAAATGATTAATTTGTGGTTAAATTCTTTATTAGGGATCCTTTCTGCTCATCGATTTTTATTTTCATGCTTCTGCTTTTATCATCCCCACAGTCACCATGCTTTACAGAAGAAAGCACCATCCATATGTATCTGATGTAGCTCGAGAAAAACCAACAAAACACACACACACTTTGCCTCCTTTAACCATATACCCCTCTTGCCCCCACCATCCCATCCCAGTTGGACCATGACAATCCCATTCACCCTGGCAATATGTCATCCCTCATCCGATTAGTATCAGCAGCACTTGAGAAACCGCAGGCTGCTTGTGGTGAGAAGGTCCTGAGTGGGCCGCATCTGTTGGCTGCAACAGGCCAGCCCAATCTCTGGTGTTAGAAAGGGTGCGGAAACCAGGAGTGGTTGAAGGGGAAACTAAACACAGACGAAATCCTACAGTTTTAAGTAATTAGTAAAAATAATTGTGCTCGTATTTGCACCAACAGGTGATTTGGGCAGAAGCTCTTCGCTCTGGACTCAGAAGTGAGACGGAAGCATGTCAGACCGGACCCCCCCCCCTCTTAATTCTCTGTTGTATTCCCATGTTCCTTTGTCTCCCCTCTGAGCTGAAGGCCTTCTTTCAAGAAAAGAAGGATAGAGGTGTAATCCTTAAAAACCTTGCTGTAATGCCCCTGACGCCTACCAAGATCCAATTTTCTAAATCTTCATATACATGTAGTGCATTAAGTCCAGATTCACCCCGACTAAACATGGAATCTAGAAATATTACAATTTGGTCACTTAAACTTTTACATGACCACAACAACAAAAACCGCAAAGTGAGTCCTGCCATTCTTGGACACGGCATGATTAAAAAACATGTATTGTAAGTGTTTTTAGAGATTGTACACAAGAGGATGATGACAGAATTAGAATTTATGCATCTTTGAGATGAACCAAAAACACAACAACTAATTACTCATGCAGTCATAAACCCAACTGACTCAGAGCTCTTTATCTTACAGCACACAATCAGCCATTTACACACAAACAATGAGATGTTTGGTCAAATGTGGGTGTCAATATCTGACCCAAAGAAACGAGTGATAAAACTCAGTTTTACTGCTGGTGTGTCAGCAACTGTAACTCTATTACCTCGGTTTCTGTCAATTTACAGAAACCTGACACACTCCCTGATAGATCTGTACGTTTGCTTGCCTGTACTTCAGCATTTCTCCTCTATACCAAACCGTTTGTTTTAAACCCTAAAAAAAATAATATTATATATATATATATATATATATATAATTATTATTATTTTATTTTATTTTTTTACATAATTTACTAAACTGTTGTCCAGCAATCTCTTACTATTTTAGCATTTCTTGTGATTTATACAACAAATAATAAGATGAAATAAATAATACAATCTAAACTAATTTATTTTAATTGTGTAACATTTTCATTTCAATTCTATATTCCATAGAACTTTCATTGATCTTGGTTTTGATGTAGATTCGGACTCCGATCAGTTATTGAACCATTGTTAATGTGGTTCAGAGAAAGGATGTGCAGAGTGAGAGGAGAGACAACAAAAACTACAAAAACACGAAACTGCAGAAGGGTGAAACAACCAGCAAACATGGAGTATTAATGGAAGACAAAAGTAAATCAAGTCAATCCATCTATCATAACAGTAATTTTTATTTAAATCTGGTGCAACTTAAATCTGGTTTACTTTTCCCGCTATTGTGTTAATGTTCGAAGGATGTGGCTTTAGCCATAGAACTGTCACTGCTCTGTTTTAGCACTTAGCAGTCAAGAGTTGCAGTATTTAACTTGCTATTCCATACATCTTAAGTCTATCAATTATTATTATACTTAAATAAACATATTGAGTTTTCATATTTGCCAGTTTATGGTTAATAATTGCCTTAGCCTTACCCAAGAGAAGGTTCCACTATTGTGGAAGACATCCTGTCAGGTTCCAGTACCAAAAAAACCTCAACCATCAGACATCAGTGACTACGGACCGGTTGTCCTGACATCCTACATCATCTTACATCATGAAGGAAAGACTCCTATTGGCCCACCTGTGTAAGCAAACCAGCACATACCAGGACCCCCTGCAGCTTGCTTATTGCCATAGAGTTGAAGATCAAGATTCCATCATACAGCTGCTTCAACAATCCCAATGTCACCTGGACAACGCCAGCAGTTCTGTGAGGATTATGTTATTTGATTTTATTTTCAGTGCATTTAACACAATTCAGCCTGATCTGCTTTGTCGAAAACTCCAGAAGACTCAGATGGAGGCCTCATCAATCGCCTCGATCAATGACTACCTGACCAAAAGACCACAGTTTGTCAGACTGAAGGAGTGTGTGCCTAACCAGGTGATAAGCAGCACAGGAGCACCACAGGGGACTGTACTCTCACCATTCTTTTTCACTTTGTACACTTCAGACTTCCAGTACAAGCCAGACTCTTGTCATCTACAGAAATACTCAGATGACTCTGCAGTTGTCGGGTTTATCAAAGATGGAGAAGATGCTGAGTAGAGAGAGCTGGTGGAGCGCTTTGTGGCATGGTGTGGGAACAATCATCTGATCTTGAATGTGAACAAAACGAAAGAGAGGATTGTAGATGTTAGGAGAAACAGGGTCAGATCAACTCCTGTTTCCATCATGGGAGAATAAGTAGAGGCTTCTTCAGCTTAGTTACGAAACAGGCCGCTACAGAGGATCTTTCCGGCCCACAGCCATCGGCATCAAAAAGAACCATTTAGTTAAGGAGACTTTAATGTTATTTCAACACATGGTACATGAGGTGGAACAAAATGAGTTGCTCCAAGACAATTTAATTTCCGTTTGGGATAAATAAAGTACTTTTGATTGATTGATAGATATAGAGGGAAAATTAGATTTAAACACATTGCTTTAGGCAAGAAATAATGTGCTGGACAAAACTATGCACTTGTTCTAAAAAAAGAATTAATTATTAAATTATTAATTAAAATATACTTTTGAAGGGTTGTTTAGTTCAGAAGTAAATACCATTTAGACAAAGGTCATGGTTACAGAGCGCGACACTGGAGTTAAACGATGACACAAACCCTTAAGTCAAAAACATTATGAGTCACTTTCTCTCTAATCACGTCAGACAACTCGTTCAGGAGGTTCAGGTGTCAGGTTTTACAAATGCATACAGCTTTAAAATTAGATAATTTCATTAACTAATAAATAGTTTATTGCACAGAAAAAAAAGGACAAAAATGTTAATGACGGTAACAGTTGTTAAAGACATAAAATAAGCATCATCGTTCACCATCATAGTTCTCACTGATGCCAGCAAAACAGATTGTAGGGAAAAATATTTTTTTTTTAATCATGCAAGAACATCCAAATTAAATTTCTATCTCTTTTTAAAAATACCGTTTACTCACAAATGATTAGACATTTTTTTTGTTTATTCATGTAGACAGGCCACAGTAGAAAGCTGCAAATTGCTCAGCCTGGCGCGGGAAACAGTTTAAAAAAAGCCCCTACAATCATGATGCAAAACAAGCATTTGAAGTATTATTTCAACTACATATAGTATAGCAGCCCGCTTTAACATTTATCTGATCAGAAAAGCATAAAAATCTGCCTTTAGGTTTTAATATGCAAATTAATAGTAAAATGTGAAAACGAACATATATTCCTCTATTTTGACTGATATACAGTTAAGCCCTAAATAGCTCATATCTTTGTCCAGCTTCTTTTCTTCAACCAGAAGTAACCAAAATGTTTTGAAATAGCCTCACAAGAGACCTGCCTTGAATCTGACAGGATGGAGTTTAGGATTAAGGTGATGGCAAGGAGGCCTTTCACCCTTAAATATTAGAAAGCTCATCAACAAATATAAATAATCAGACTAAAAAGGGAAACCTGCAGGGTAAGAAGGGTTTAATCGATTTTTTTAACTGATTAAAAGTAGGAATATAAAATATTTTTAAGAGTCTTTTTTTCTAAACAAAAACAGATTGATTTTCCCAAGTGACGCTCATCTGATACATGGTCTTGTATTTCAATAGATTTCCTTCTCAATCCCAAACAAACTTTTTGATTGCAAAACAAATTAAAAATAAAAACTATTCAATCCATCTCATCTGTAAAAACTACCCTAAATTTCAGATTCGTTTTGTTTCATAAT
>JAVLVB010000524.1:1949871-1962076 GCA_032876305.1 Orestias chungarensis
CCACTGTTATGCTGATGATACACAACTGTATTTATCTATAAATCCTGATGAATCCAGTCAGTTTGGTAGATTACAGGCATGTCTAGATGACATAAAAATGTGGATGACATTAAACTTTCTGCTCTTGAACTCTGAAAAGACAGAAGTTGTTATCTTTGGACCAGAACCTCTAAAAAAGAAATTGCTTAGTCAGCCACTTAACCTGGATAGAATCAGGTTGGCATCTGGTGACAATGTTAAGAACCTTGGTGTTATTTTTGATCAGGAAATGTCTTTCAAGTGTCATATAAAACAGGTCTGTAAGATTTCCTTCTTTCATTTTAGGAATATAGCAAAAATTAGAAATATTCTCTCTAGGACAGATGCTGAAAAGCTAGTCCATGCATTCGTTACTTCAAGGCTGGACTATTGTAACTCTTTATTAGCAGGAAGTTCACAAAATGCAGTTAAAAGTCTACAGTTGGTCCAATATGCTGCAGCAAGAGTTCTGATGAAGCTTAAAAAGAGAGATCATATCTCCCCAATTTTAGCTTCCCTTCATTGGCTCCCTGTCAAACTTAGAATAGATTTTAAGATCCTTATTTTGACATATAAAGCCCTCACTAATAAAGCTCCATCGTATATCAGAGATCTGATTACTTCTTATGTCCCTAACAGAGCACTTCGCTCTCAGACTGCAGGTTTACTGGTTGTTCCTAGAATCTCTAAAAGCACAATGGGAGGCAGATCTTTTAGTTATCCGGCTCCTCTCCTGTGGAACCAGCTTCCAGCTTTAGTCCGTGAGGCAGACACCTTGTCTAGTTTCAAATCTAGGCTTAAAACCTTCCCGTTTGATAAAGTTTATAGTTAGGAAGAGGTAGAGAAGACAGCCTAATCCGGTTGGGGAGGAACTTAGTCTTGACAGATGGTTCTCCTTTGCTCTACCTTCTTCATTCCTCACTCAATAGGGTTATTTAAGTTTTTCTATAGTTATGCTGCTATAGGCTTAGAATGTTGGAGGACAATCTGACCACTTCTCTCTCTGCTACTTTCTTCCTTTGTCCAATCTACTTAGTTACCGTTATTTCAACCTTGTTAACCTTTTGTTTTCTCTTAGTGTTCTTCTCTCCATAGTAACCACACCTGGGCTGGCGTTCAGTTAGCTGAGACAGCTTCTTGGATGAGAACATGGGCTGAGATGCTTCCAGTGACACTCTACAACTGCTGCTAAAATCTCTATTATTTCAGTATCCTGTGCTTCTAAATTAGCTTTCTGTCTTTTCAAACCCCCAGTCGGTTGTGGCAGATGGCTGCTTGTACTGAGCCTGGTTCTGCTGGAGGTTTCTTCCTTTTAAAGGAGAGTTTTTCCTCTCCACTGTCGCTACATGAATGCTCAGTATGAGGGATTGCTGTAAAGTCAACGACAACACAAGCCATTGTTTTGGTCTGCTGATTCCAGAGGAGTGAATGCTGCAAGTCAATGACTCGATGCAATCTGCTGGGGTTCCTTAGATTGGAAACTTTTTCAAATTGATTTGTTATGATGTATCTTTGATTTTAATTGATTTTCTGTGAAGTGCCTCGAGACGACACCTGTTGTAAATTGGCGCTATATAAATAAACTGATTCTTGATTCTTACATGACTTGCAATGGCAGTCCAAATCATCTCTTTTGTAATAAAGAGATTGAAATAAAACCTTTTTTTGCTTTTCAGGTTGATTTATTAATAATAATTGATCAATTCATCAGTAATTTAAAGTAATCCCTAGTTCCAGACCTACTTTTTAATCATTTTAACTAAGTACTTTGTCCATTTATATTCAGCCCCACTATGTAATTACAGTAAGGAACCTTCCTAAATTATGCTTGATACATCTACAGATTCAAAGTTTTGTCCATTCAACTTTGAAGAATCACTTAAACTTAGTCCGTTGGAACAAAGAGAACCTGTGGACAGCAATTTTAAATGTTTTTAACCCATGAATATGGTTTCATCCAAATAATTCCAATAGATGAATTTAGTGCATCACTACTCAAGTCTCAAGACTTTTCTAATGCTCTCTTTGACTGCCATGCCCATTTCAATAGACTAGATCTACAAACTTACATGGTTCTTTTGGCTTAGAATGGCATGGAAGGCATCACAGGTCCTGCAAATGGGACTAAACTGGGTCCATTTCGACAATGGCTCTCTTTTTTCCCACCTTTTTAAAATCAACCAGATTGGTTGAGTTTCTTACTCATATTTATCATGTCAGAAGATTAGATGCATGTATTTTTGTATTTTAAGGGTTGCTTTGCAAATCAATAAGTTCTCATTCTGTTTTTGACCAGCATTTAAACAGCAGAAATGTTTATGGGAAATTTTAGCTTTTAATCCAAAACATGCATGCATGTAGGGCTGGACAATCAGATGAATGAACCCTAAGGCAGGAAATCAAATATTTTCTTTTGCAGTTTTACTTTTCAAACTATTATTCAGACATGGAAATGCTTAAAATAAATTCCATAATTTTAAAATGAGATGTTAATAATCCCCTCACTGTCAATTGAAGAAAATCTGCTTAATGTTTTTCTTGTTCTGAAATAGAATGAGAAAGCATTGGAGAAAAAACACAAGTTTGTGTGTGTCTAATCATTTCTCACTATGGTAAGCACAAGGAAACACTTACACCTTTATTTCACTACAATCCCAACTATAAGAATACATACATTTTATTCCCAAACAGGTAAGATGAATTCAAAATAAAAAATTTTGAGCCCTAAAAGCATTCCCATATGTTTTTCTGCCTGCAACAGCACAGACTCAAAGGCTCTCGATTTAAAACAGCTGCCACAACATAGAAACAAAATAAAAAGGAACTATTGTTTCTTTCTACGAAAAAACAACAACAAGCAGCTGTTTGCTGCTCTGTTAATTATAAAACAGTACAAACACCCTCAAAACTATGACCAAGCCTGAGTAACAGATGATTAAATTAAATCCCTTTCTAACTTACATTAAAAAAATGTCTTTGTTTAATCACAATTATGTTATACCTCTTTAGAGGTCATGATGCTATGATTTAGTAATCTTAATCTTTTTTATTTGTCAAATTAAATTTAAAGTTGTTGTTTTTATCATTTATTTTCACTCTTGCAATACAGGTACTGTTAACAATAATGTAAAGATTAATAATAAATAATCTTGTAACAGTATTACCTACTTTAGATATTAGGTAGACAAATTTGTAGACAAATTTGTAGACAAATAAATTAGTTTGGCACTGTGTCTGTTATTGGATAAAAGCTTAAAGTAAAAAGTAAAAACTAGTAAAAAATAAATGGTAACATTACTTGTAACCTGCTTTACAAGCTTTTGAGTAAAGCAGTAGGAACATGATTAGCATGGACATTGGAACAGCCTTAAAAGCAGCACTTAAAAACGATCAAAAAACAAACAAGCTTTGTGCCGAGGACACAACGCTCTGTAGTTACTCTTATCTGTGTAACAATGCAAACAGCCCGCCAACATAAAGCAGCTCCACAAATGTTTATCAGCTGAACGTCCCGCAGGGAGCTCACAATCACAAAACGCTTTCAATAATAAACGATCAGATATAAGCATAAAGCAAGTCAGTTATTCTGGTTAAAAGTTGTTTAAAATTTCCCGCAGAGTTTAGGATGAATGTAGTTCTGCTGAAGTTATTATTATACATAATGGGAAGTCCTTTAACAGGTTTACGCAACCATGTGAAAGAACCAAATTGATAATTTTTAGACTAGTTAGGCAAAGAAAATAGTCTATCCATACAGATTGTTTAATAGATTTATATGGCTAGTATAATTCTTTAGTTAAAATATAAGCATAAATGAGAATCATAGAGTAAGTTTGTTGAACTCTCTGTAAAGACAGCATCAAACATGTTGTAGAGAGGCTTAGAGAATGATGAACATCCAGTAAGGTAAACTCGAGTCTAGTGGGAAAATAAAACACTGCAGAAACACTTACACTCTGAGTCTGGTGACGTTACAATCTGGATAATAGAGGTAGCAGGAGGGAAACTCAGTCACCCCCACTTTGGCCACCAGACCTTGCTCCGTGTTCAGGACTCTCCTCACAGTGATGTTCTCAAACTGCAGCAGGTCAAGGGTCACCTTACGTCAAAAACACATGCAAAGAATGCCAAGTCATGGTTCATCCTATTGAATTCGTTTAAAAATAGAAGTATGTATGGTTTAAAAAAAACTTTATTGGTTTAGTCAAACGGTTATTGTTCCTGGGTTTAATGGATGCATAGACAACAATTTCAGATAAGAAAAAAAAATAAAAAATACACCCTTTTGAGTTCATCTATGAGTTTCTCTAATCCATGGAGGGTGAAAATTATTCATACAGGCAAAACAAGGAACCTGGATTTATGTCCTTAAACCTCCTGTTAAAATTTCACTGTTGTGCAAGTTTCAACGTTTTAACGGTTGTTTTTAATCTGAAGAGGAAGCAATTTCAAGTAGTAAAAAATCCAATCACCATGATGCTACCATAACTATTCTTGACAATCCAATAAGTTTTGTTTTACCCCAATTCCAGTAGTTTTCAATTCATTCCAAGCTTGAGCCGCGCTTTCCTCAACTTATGTCAGCTGATAAAACCTCCAAAAGGACATTTTTTTTAAACAAATATCAAAAGGTACTTTTAGAATGTATAACAGAGACAAACATTTAAGCTCCTGACCCTGGTTAAAATGAATTAATACTCCTTAAAAGCCAAGACAATAGCAAGATCCCAAAAACCTTAAACCTATATCCGTTTACGTATACATGATAAATATCTATCATAACAAATGTTTCCACCAACATTTGGTAAATTTAATTTTAATAATTGATATATATGAGCTCTACCTGCTAACAAAGGTGTTTGTTTTTCATTAAATTCAATGTGTAGAGACACCATGCGGCTTCTTTTTGACTGGTTATAAAACATTCATAATAAAAATATCAAGAGGAGTTTATCTATATATTTAAGTCTGTATGTAGTTATTGTAATTAGTAATTATGTAATTAGTTTTTTTTTGGAGAGATTTGAGGAAATTTTTTTTACATTTGAAATGTCTTTAAAATCTTGAAATTAACCTGCCATTCCTACCCATTTGTTAATAATTGAAGAACATTAGAAATTAGGTGATCATTTCGCAGCAAATAGTGCTGCACAAAATTTATTTTGGTAAATAAAAAACAAAAAGACAGCATAGATACATCTCAACATAATCTGTTACCTCTCTGCCGATGTAGGATTTTGCATCTTCAAATATTAATGCCAGGTGTTTATCTGTGCTGGTTTCAAAAAAGTTGTTGATCTCTGGTTCGCTGTCAAAAATTGAGACAAAACAAGAGATCATGTAGTTGGTAAAATCTAAATATAACATCACAAGTAAATCCACAGAGGATTTCTGATTAGGTCTGAATCTTCCTTTGAGTTTTATAAACTCAAACATAACTGTGGACATATCCTGTGGCTGGCTTCATAAAAATATCTGACAAACAAATTAGGCATTAAATATTCCACAAGAGGAAGTCACAGCTCAAAACCATAAAGAGAATTTGAAAATAGAGCAATAATGTTTTGCTTTAACAGTCAGAAAAGAAATAATCTCCACTTCCTGCTTGCATGTTCTGCTGGCTCATCAGTTAAAGCTAAACGTTGGTGAGGGGCTTGTGTCTGTAGTTGTGCAGAAGAGTAACCAAGTAAAACTGGTGGGCCTTCAAGGCAACAACGAAATGACAAAAACTGCTGAAAGGAACGTTGTCAGCAATCCTGATTATAAGAAAGGACTTAAAAGCTTTTCTAACTTATTGTAAATTTCATGATTGTTAAGAAAAATGAAACATTTGTCCTTTTTTTCTATGGTTTTATAAATTAAGACTGTCATTAAGACTGTTTTGTGCAGTTAAAAAAAATTAAATTGAGAGATGATAGAACCAACAAGAAATCTAAAGCATTTTTCCTCCTTTTGTTATTGAAATGACCAGAAAATTACCTAACAACTGAGGAGCCCTGATATTATGTAACATATTTTTATGATATCGTTTAAGAAAAGTCAATTAACCATGAACTTCTCTTGCTGTATTTACCTGGTGGGCTCCAGCGGTGGGCAGGCAGGGGGCCAGGGCTCACCGTGAGACTCCAGACTGTCTATGATCCTGTGGCGAAGTTCTTGAATGTCACGCGAAAAAGCTGCAAATCAAAAAGGCTGTGATTTCTTATTGAATGCCTTCCAATAAAATTATGCTTCACGGATAAACGGTGGTGGAAAATTAATAATAAATAGCCCAGGCTTATCCATTTAAGAGAAAAGATTATGCTTACTGAATATTTTGTCCTGCATCCTATTGCATCGTTCAATATAAAATGCAGGTTATTTGTTTCAGTGTGAGTAGCAGTACCTCTGTAAGCCACCCCTGATGACTCTGCGGTTGAGTAGGCATGGAAGAACTATAAAATGGAAGAAAAAAAAAAAAAGTAGTGAGAGCAGATTAGACAACGCTCACATGACTACGAGAGATTCAACCTGAAGTTTTAGAAAGGGGGAGGGGGCTTCTTCCTCTACCAGCCTTGACCTCCAAATCCCTCCTGCTTAAAATGAGTAGCAGATGTTAAAGCTGCACTGTGAACTCAAACAGAAGGACCTCTTTGTTTCATTGATTTTCACTGGACAACTCTGAGTAGAGGCTTTAAAACACACTGCTGCACACAGAGGCTTGAAGTGGATGTTGATCATGCAAAAAACACCACTGATCTGTAAATCAGGCATAAACTATACAGTTCTACATACCAAAAAGTCTGCAATGCACTCCTCTAGTAAGAACGTAAAAATACCCATTCACTTTATAAGAGATATAATAATAACCTCAAATCAATAAGGGATATTCACCTTCTATTCCTGCATTTAAATATTTCATAAAATGGGAATATAGATACTTTTTTTTTTTTTTTTATTCACATAAAAATGCAACAGCAGGGTTTGCAGAGACTGTGGCAAATTAAGTCATGAGAGTTCAAAACAAGAGATCATAAAAAATTAAGCAAATATGCAGAAATTGCTAATTTTCTGTGTGTTTCAGAAAACACAAGAACAAAAACATAAAAACACCACAACCACAAGAAATAAGAAGTAAGCTGTGTTAATAACCTTAGAGTTAAAGGAATGCAACTAAATATTTCATAGCAAAACAGGTAATTACAATTCATTATTCAGGTATTAATTCAGGTTTTTATGCCCTCTGTAAGCCACCACTAAAGAATCTGTTGTCAAGAAGGCATAAAACTTTATTTTCCCTCAAATCTTTAATTTACCAGATGTGGTGAATTTCATGTTTTCACTTAATGCTGCTTACATATTTCTTGAGCTATCTAGCTCTGTGTATTCATCAGCTCTCTTAGTCTTTGGACACAGTAGTTGTAAAGTTTGTGACTTTTATGAGAATAAATCAAATCAAAGAACATGAGTTTTTATGTGAGTTTTGTATGCTTTTATTAATAAATTAACAATTTGAGAAAAATGCACACATAATAGCAAATTTCTTAAAAAAAACAATAAAAAAAACCCCCAGATGTTTTCTTCTGGTACTTTAAATACCTTTATTGTGGGATATCCTCTGATGTTGTAGTCCTTGCACGTTTGCAAATTTTCATCTGCAGCACAGTCTATGGCAGCCATGTTCACGGCTGGTTTCCACTCTAAACAGGAGACAGAAGTCAGAAAAAAGGTGAGTGCGAACATTTAGTTAAGCGTTACGATGCTCTGTGTTGAATCTGCAGAGTCACGCTGAGAAATGATCCAAATAGAAAATTGCAACTAATCTTTCTAAATGTATATGTTACAAAAAGGTGTTGAAGGTATCAAACAACCATGGCATACCTCATGAATCTCCTATAACCACATTTTAAAGTGTGCATTTCTGACAGAAGAATAGACATTGGAAACACCATCACATGGGTGATGAATTATTGTCTGCAAGACAGACAACAGACAGACAAATCCTACTGTCCCCTGATTCCTGTGAAAGACAAGAGTTTTAGGAAATATATCTCCTGGGTTAGGATAAAGCCACGACCCAAACCTGAAGGTTGAGGTAAACAAAGTCTGTAAAAGCAGCACAAACAGATGTCTGTACTCTCATAGACCTCTATCAGAGTACAGACCTCTAGGTACCGGCTCCATTACTAAGTGTTCCCAAAAGGCAATCAGAACAAACATTTGGCATCATTTGGTGATTTTGTTTGTCCTCTTGTTATGAAAAAAAAAACATCTGCTCATGTAGCAACTGTTATTTTTTTCACTGTCTGAGCCAAATGATATTATTTTGTTGCAATAAAACAAACCTGAATAGTATGAGAGGTAGCATAGCTTTAGCGTAGTATACTCAAACTAGTGAGAGTAAAACAAAACTGCAAACTAAGACTTCAAACCTCTTTCGTTCCCTGCTGCCTTGTTTAACATAAACATCATGGGTTAAAAGTTGTTGGAATAAATTGTTTCCATTACAACCACAATGACAACATTTGAGAAGAACATACATCTACCTTGGGGTTACTGGATTGTGGTTTGTCGTATTGCAGTTGTCTTTCTCATCAGTGATCATTCCGAACTGGTGTGAACCAAAGAAACATTGGCGAGTTTAGAAAAAGCACTTTTAAACTACTAGGCAGGGTACCAGTCTGTAAGGTCTCAATAAAGTAATATGATCATAAAACAGTTGTTCTGACATCCTCCTATTGTTGGACAAATCACCATAAAAATTCCCTTAGAAGAGTTTTTTTTAAACTGATTTTTAGTTTGGACAGAAAAAACTCCAAATAAACATTAAATCAATCAGATATTTGCCATATTATTAAGTTATACTTAGGTTTTAGTTTCCATCTTGTATGGCAATCCATCAGTGTCAACGGCCCAACCTTACCCTCATTAAAATTTTTACCCCTTACTGTTATTCTATTATTATTCACTCTCACCATTCTGTAAATGAGCTACAAAAACAGCCTTGGAAGAATGTTATGAAGACTCCCAATACAGACCAGAATAAAAACTAATTAGATTACATGCTCTATTTGACAGACAAAAACAGCTTGCTGCAGCAGCAGAAAAGAAAAATCCGGCTTAAGTCAGAATCAGAATTCTTTATTTATTGTTATTCCCAGTGAAACAATGAAAGGTTTTTAGCAGCTTTACCAAAACTAAACAGTGCAAAGAATAGTAAAAAAAAAAAAAAAAAATCATATTTGGTTTTAACTATTTATGTATTTACAGCTAAATCTTAAGCAGAAGTTTTTAAAGACCTGGGAGTGGTTTTTCTGCCAGAAATTAGGGATCGCTCCTAAAATATGGATGTTTGGAAATCTTTTAATGCAAATTAAGGAAATTATGAGAATCAACTTTAAGTTAATCACAGTGTCCACCAGCCACAACTAAACTCATTAAGTGTCACACATTTTGAATGTGGTTCATGCCCAGGAATCACAACAGGCTTGAACAAAGTAAATCATTAAAGCAATAATGGATCTCTGGAAGTCATACAGAGTCAGGATTCAGCAGATCTTACACACATTTCTGGTTGAGCACACCTGAATAAATGAGTTAAGTTATTATCAGCATGTTTTTTTAGATGGGATTCTATGGAGAGGTTAGGAGCAGTCAATATCTTACCTCCAGCACACGTTCACACCTTTGTCAGTGTTTCTAGTGTGACAAGGAGCAAAATGTAAATCTACATTTTCAAACCGCTGTACTCTCAAACTGGTTTATGTTTTGCATTGTTTTACGAGAATGTCATTTTATTAACCTGTTGCCAGGCTTTAAACATTGCACTTAAAAAAAAAAGTTGTATGATGTAAATGGTGCAAGGCTCTCCTGGAAGTGAATGCAGACAAACAATATTGTCTTTGCAACATCCAAGCAGGATTACATCCATGTTATGAAGTTTAGTATTAAATAAATTGCGTAAAATCATTTTATTGTGAGTATTTAAGTTTGAATAATAATATTTTTAGATCCTGGGCATCCTAGAGGAAACGTGCAGCACGCCAACACCAACCTTTGATGTCTCTGGCCAGCTTTTTGTAGGTAGGAGAGAAGGCGACGCAGTGGCCGCACCACGACGCGTAAAACTCCACGACCATGGCAGCGGAGGAGTTCAGCAGAACCGAGCCCACGTTGCCATTGGACAGCAGCACGATCTGGTCCGAGGCCGTGTACAGCCCGGCCTCGGCTGCGGGAGGACAAGCCAGAAACGCGCAGAGGAATAACGCAGCGGTCGCCTTCATCCCGATGTGAAGCTGAGGCGCTGCGCAAAACCGAGACGTGGCACAGACGCGTCTGGGCGCCATCTTACCCGTCAGACTCTCTCTGTCTGTTTGCATGTCTTTATCTCTCGCTCTCTCTCTGCGAGACAGAGGCAAACTTTACCCGACTCGGTCAACCCGCTGGTTTGTTTGAGGTCAGCTCCCTGCGTGGGTTCCTCCCTCTGCCAAACAACCCCCCCCCAAAAAAAATTTAGTAAAGCGCACACCGGAAGCAGACTTTACTATTTGTGTCATATGTTGTTAATATCCTCCACCTGAGATGCTGACAACCACCAGGATATAATTGAATTTATTGATTACTTGTTTTGCTTTAATTTCTACTTAATGCAATATTCTTGCAGAATCACAAAGATCTTTCGATTTTTTGTTTTACTGGTGCAAAATTAAATACATTTGGACAAGGTGTGCATTTGGGTTTATCTTATCCCTCACACAGACAGCAGTATTAAATGAATCATGGAAAGTTTAAAATGCAACACCTTTCTCTCATATCCATTTAACTTTTACTGCAGAACATCTCTTTCTAGTTTCAATGTTTCTTTATTGTATCAAGCCCTAAATGCACAGTATTGACTAGGCTAAAGAAAACGACATTCATTTTATATATATATATATATATATATATATATATATATATATATATATATATATATATATATATATATATATATATATATATATATATATATATATATATATTAACCTTCAGGTAGATTGGGAAAACAGTTTAAAAACAAAAAGAGAGAGATAGGATCCTCTGTAGCCCATCCTGGTGGAGTGACTGATTATCTTGTCCCAATGATCAAGATCACCATGTGCACAGTCAGTCTACGCTTGTGATGCAAAACATTACACAAGCAGAAAGTCATACCACCGCAAGTATACATCTCAAACAAACAAGATACACTTGGACTCAGTTTTCAGTATTATAAACATTCATGTACCAGACAAGGAAAAACAGGGAAATATCAAACCTCTGTTGAGTTAGAGATGAGAAACAAGGTGCTTGGAGAGAAATAATAAAGTTGATAAGTCGACACATGAAAAACCTAATGAAAATCTAATGATTAAGGATTTCTCTTTAGGTTTCACTACCACAAACAATTTTATTTTAATCCCGTTATCCATGAAGACATGACTGGAGGATCCATCGCTATTTTTATGATCATCTCTGCTTAAGGTTGCCCAGATGCCAATATACTATTCTTTTTACATATGTTCATAGAAAGAAGTTTTCATTAATCCCAAACTGTTTTTTTTAAATAATCTACGCACAGGGAGAGAGTTTAAACTGCAGATGGTCTAATTCAGCTCAGTTTTAGGAGATCTACACATGCACACATCACAGCAGAGTTGATTTTTAAATACTTTTGATTTTAAAACTTTTTTGTTTTGTTTTAAGTCTGAAGGATTTAGTCCAGCTTAAAGTCAGCTCCAAATTTACTTGAAATTTCCATACTTTATCCCATCAAACCGAAAAAAAAGAAGTCTTGTTACAATGCAACACTTACACCACAGCGCATGTAGTTCTGGGTTTTACAGGAACTAGCTGACAAACCACAGCATCCGAGCTCAGTTGCGAAATTAAACATTATGGGGAAAGTCCTGGGCCGGCTGTCAGTACCGAAAGAACTTAAAAGGTCATTTCTTTTAACACCACGGCCCACAGGAGATAACATGAGGGCACGACTTGTTCATTTAGAAACAGTGAAAGCTTTATTTACAGTTTCAATTTTTATTTAGTTAACAAATATATATACTATGTACATATTTGCAAGGTAAGCTGTACTTATTTTACAACAATCATTCCGGTTACAGTAAACTGGAGGTGGGGGTTCAAAGTATATTTACACCCATCAGAGTCTTGTAGGAAATAAATATTCACA
>JAVLVB010000524.1:1962176-1972793 GCA_032876305.1 Orestias chungarensis
TTAAAAGTAATGAAAGAAGACCAAATTCTGCATAGATACAGAGGGGGGGGGGGGGGGTTAACTTCATCCCACACACACACAAACACAAAGGGACAACTCCACGGTTTTCCGTAACATCTTGCGATAACTGCGTCACTGTTGATGTTGCATTTGCCTTCAGAGCAGCATTATTTGGTCCTGCAGAATGGAGACACTGGTATCAAATGGTTTTGGTCTTCTTTTCTTAATTAACTTTACACCCAATAAACAAAAACAAAAAACAAAATCAGTTTTAAGGTCACTTTCACTCTAAATAGTCAATCAGGATTAAAGAGCGCCACAGACAGTTGAGTGAGAGTTCAATTTGATCAAAGCAGCAGGATACAGATAAGCCCTTGGATGTAATTGTCCGTGCTTGGAGGCACCGGCACGATGAATCGCACAAGGGGTTGCGTCACTCACCAGACAACCGTCAACTCATTCCTAAAGCTACATCAGTAAGAGTGAGTCAGCAGTGAGAAGGTAACTTTTAGACCGTTTGGTTCATGTTGAGGCTCAGGGAGAATGAGGGGGATGCAAGAGAAAAAATACAAAGTTCTAGATAAGGCAGAAACTTCAGGACTGGACAATTAGGAAGAGCAGCCGTTAGGAAGTTCATTTGCAAAAATGGAAGAATAAAGACAATATACACATTCAAAGAAAGCAGGTCCGAAGGATGTTGAGAGATCAACACGATGGGTTCTGAACGTGATGAGGCACTTCAATGGAAAATGGAGATTGTTTTTCCTCAGTGAGTGAACCGAATGGGTGCGTTTATAAGGCTTTTTCTGAAGATAACTTTGCAAGAAACCACATGATGCTACAGAAAGATCACAGTTATTGGCGGGGGAGGTTTTTTTTCTGCTCGATAAACCAATGTTTTCTACGCTTAGGTAAAACAAACTGACTGTAGCGAGGAAGGAGGCTCAAATATCCAGCACTTCAGGACTCCTCCATCATAGAGAAAATATCAATATCAAGTCAAGCCTGCTACCAGTCCGTGTCCCACTTGCATATCAATCAGTTTTATTAGCGCAGAAATGAACCTGCTATATAAAAAAAGAAGCATAGAAGTCTGAAGAGGCATTTTCATTCAAGGTCACAATCCACACCAAATATTTACATCCAGTATGAAGGTGGGGCGCCGTGATTGCATTAGGTACCCGGACAGCAGTCATTCAGACAGTTTTAGTTAATCATTAACGTTACAGCTTTAAGGATTAAAACAGTCTTTCTATAGTCTTCCTCTGGTTCCTCGTTACATAATGCATTTCTCTGTTCACATTCACATTCAAAATTGTGCTTTAATATTAACTTTAGATTCTCTTTATACAACGTTAAAAATATTTCCTCTCCACATTTAGACAAGATCATTTACAATTCCGATTTTTTTTCCTCCTCCAATCAATAGTTTCCATAAAATAAATAATTAGGGAGGCAGATCTGAAAATTTTAAATGTGCCAATACAATGCAACCTGATTGGAGTTCAATGAGGAGTTTTCACATCCATGGTGTGGGTAACAGTCGCACCGTTTTAGTGCCACTATTGATTATTGTTATTAGTGACATATGTCTGACCGAACATATGCAGCTTATCCCCCCAAAACTCCCACAGTTATCCGACAAATAACTTTACATGGACCCGAAAACTCAAAGTTAGTTAACATCTAACAGGCTGCACTATTAGAATTTACTATTTCAATTAGTAATCTATTTATTTTTTCTTAAATATTCCACATAAATTTAATCAGAACAGCGTTGTTCCACTGGAGGGTTCGTTTAAATCCACAATGGAACAACCAGGTTAGCAGCATCCAAGGACTTTCACAACGTCCAACCAACTTTGTCTTCGACTGGGAGGACAAAAACGACCAGTCAGGTGAGGCCAGAGCTGAGACTGAGTGGTGCTGTGGTTGGAGAGGCTGGATCGCTTCAAAGGCGTTCTATGTGCCAAACAAATTTGAACCACAATTGCAGTTTAGTAAGAAAATTCAGCGAATAAAAGCCACGGTCAAAATCCGCATTGGCGTAAGAGAACAGAAGAACCGAAGGCTGCCGAGGTTTCCTGTTCGGAAAACAATTGGATGAAGTCTCAGAGTTTATTTTAGGTCGTTTTGGTTCCACGTTGGCGCAGAGACAGCAGGACCGAACAAGAAGCCGCACTTAAAAAAAAAAGAAAAAAGACCAAGTGGTCAGGAGACCGCTCCTCTTTTAGCTCTCTTGTCAGATATTAGAGTGAATGTGTTTGCGGTGTCCCTCAGTAAAGCCTCAAAGATGCTGTCTGCCAGCTGAATCTTCACAAAAAGTTCGTCCTCGTCGTAGTTCACCCACTGCGCCTCTTCTTCGTGGAGCTCCTGGACCTCAGAGACAGAAAAAAGACAACCACTATGAAACCTTCACGTTGATACACTCCTCAAACTCCTTCAGCAACTTCACAATCATCATATCCGTTTCATGATGTTGTATGTTGTAGTGGTAAATTTTTACGTTTTTTTATTTTATTTCTAGGGTTTCAAAATGCAGTCATTAATAAATGAGACAATGTCTTGGATAAAGAATGTTTGTCTTTTATACATTTTTTGGTCATTCTATTGAACAAATCGGACTAAGTTGAATAACAGAGGAACAACAAATTGTCAAAGAAGTGTTCAACCAATATTTTACGTGGATCAAAAAGAATAAGAACCTTGCTTTAATTGATATAATAGCAAATAGCAAAGATATAAAACCGCTAATCTTTTTTTAAGACCCTTCAGAAATTAAATAAGCAGCACATCACAGTCAACTCCATGAGGAATATGATGTTTTTTTAGAATGTTTGATAATTCATGTTTAAAAAAAAACAAAACACAATTTCAAACACAGAAATACAAAATATTTAGTTCCTACCAGTATGTGATCGACTCTGTCTCGCTTTTTCCTGCCAAATTTGAGGATCTTCTGCCAGTCAGTCTTTTGATCATCATCATGCCTCAGACCGTACAGTTTCAATACTTCATCCGTGATGAACTCCTATGCAACAGTATAAGGAAAAAAAAAGTCTTGTTGGGTTATCTCAGTTCCAATAGTCTTTAACGGTTATTAAAATTTTAAAATGGGACTGTACTCTCTCAAGTCACCTAACAAGAAAATAATAAAATTGTTACAAAAACAAGAAAATAAAGCACAGAGACACACGTAACTGTACCTGAATTTTGTTGATGTCTCCAGACATCTTTACTCTGTGAATAGAGGAGGTCTTCACTTGACGTGGTTTGACCCACTGAGGCTGATCAGTATTTGGATCTTCAGCAAAGATTTCTTTAAGTATCTCCCATGTCAGGTCATACACAGCCTAGGGAAAAGAAATGATCAGATAAAGATGCTTAAATATGTGACTATAACTCAGATGAACCCTCAAACAGATCAGCTGCACAGCTTTTAAAACCACTCAAAGACATTGAGATGTAATTTCAAGATTTAATCAAGGCCTTTTTAAATAATCTGAATTATCAGTTAAACTGAACTCCTGATTTTTGTTAGTATAATGTTGTATCATCCACACCCACTTAAGATACATGTAGCTGCATGTTGCACATTTTTAAAGGCTTTGGCCCATTTCCAAGTGTGCATCTTATAAAACTGTACTAGCCCCCATAACACAATTTTTTTAAATTAACTAAATCTGAATATTTGGTAATATTTCAGTATTAGGCCTTTCAGTCACGCTCATGGTGAAAATGAGTCTCCTAAAGCTTTCTCTCTCTGAAACTTTGATCGGATCTCATTTCCCAGGTTACGATAAAACTTCTACGTTCAGGTAAAAATGAAGTCATGCAGATAAAAATATAGTGGTATTTATGGTACGTTTCTGTCATGAAATAAGACAAGCATTTTTCAAAAGATGAAAAAAAAATGTGTAAAAAGATGACATTTTTTTTTTTTAGCAATTAATGAAAAAAAATGACATACTAAAAATAATTGAAACACCTCTTAATAATCTATGGAAAAAATGCTTACTGAGATTACAGCAATCAGGCCCTTCTTGCATGTTTATACTGTTTTTATTGTTTGTTTGTTTGTTTTTGGTTATGAGCTCTTTGAGGTTGGACGGCCTCCTTAATGTCACCCTAATGTTCAGCTCAGTTCACAGATTTATCAGATATATCAGATCTAAATTGGGACTTTGACTGGGCTGCAGCCAGAGAAAACATTATTCTTTTTAGTCAAAAGACACATTTTGGACTAAAAATTGGCCACGCATAGGAACAATTTTGTCATTTTACTGTGCTAAACATGGGACTAGTAATTGGCTGGAACATTTTATTAGCCAGTTGTTTTGATATCAGAGCCAAGAAATAAAAACTTATCAGAAGACCTATGTATTAATAAACAGAGGTCAGTTATGTTAAACATCCTGTGTCAAACTCAGTGATCCTAAGGTTTCCCATTAAAATTGTTAAGGACTTATCAATTAAACTTCAATTTGTTGTAGTTGCTTAGAGAATAAAAAGTCAGACATGTTTTGGGACATACCTCTGTACGGTTGTTTTTTTTGTTCAGTTTTCTCTTAGTTTTACCTTTTTGTAACTGCTGATGGATAGGGCTTCCTGGTCCTGGCTGCTTGACTCTTTACCCAAATACTCCAGGGAGGGTGTAGGCTTTGGAAGCTGTTCAAGGATAAGAGAGCCCTCCTTGCTCAGGTCAAAGGTTTCCCAGATCTCCTGTGTGGCAGAATGGACCATTTTCTCCACCTCTGTGGACAGGTGGGGCACCACCATGGCAGGCTGCTCAGGTAGCTTGGGAGGCAAGGTGAGGGGTAGCTCAGGTCTTGGTGGGGTCTTGACCTGCGACTCCCCACCTAACGATGAAACCATCCCTCCCATGTGCGGCCCTGAGGACGAGGCAGACATGCCAAGTTCACCTCCCTGCTCCCCTTTCTGTTTGAGTCTCTGCTGCTGTCTGCGTGAACTGAGCCCAAAGTCCTCATCGAACCAGTCTTGATCATCACCGAGATCGTCCAGCAGTTCCCGACTCAGCTCAAGCTCAGCTAGACGCTTAGCCAGCTCCTCTTGACCACTGGGTCCAAACACTGGACTCTCCTGGTTTAAAAAAATAAAAATAAACAAAAGTTTGTTTCAGTCTCAAAGTAGAAAACAATAAGGAGGCATTTCATAATTTTTATTTTTTTAATCAAGCCTTTTGCTAAGAAAGATAGAACAGCTTTCAGATTTTCCAATGCATCAATAGTCTGTCAACACAAGGTTGGACTTTGACTTTTCAAGTAGAAAAAAAGCTCCAGGGTCAAACAAACAATTTCTATTTACTGAACTAGGTCACTTGAAATCTACTTTAGGTAGTTTCACATGTTTCATAAAGAGGAATCAGAAACACACTCACTGATCTGTTGCACTTTTCCGGAGAAGGCGGCTCCTCCCTTTCAGCCAGTACAAAGAAGGGTAGATTATCTTTTTGCTCCACTGAGGAGAACCACTTTTCTTCATTATCGCCTAGATTCAAACATCCGTTTAACTGGTTGCCATTTCTGATCTTTTCTTCTTTAATTCTTTTTATTTCAGCACATTGCTTAAAACAATCTTTGATGAAGTTGTTGAGAAGCTTATCTGCAAATATGTCTAGCTTTTCCACTTCCTTCTCGTCTCCCTTCCCAGTCTTGATTTCTGTGGTCAGACCTGTATCGACATCTTTCCTCTCAATGATGGCTGTCGTCTCCTCGTTCCTCTCCTCGTTTCTATCCTCGTCCGGGATGAGGAATGAGCGTGACGCATCAGTCAAGTCCAAAAAGATGTCCTTCATGGTACCATTTAAGATTTGATGCTCAGGTTCTTTCTGATGCTCAGAATTCAAGTGGGATTTGGTCTTGAGTGGCATCTTGTCCTTCTCATCCAAAACCTCTTCTCTAGATTTAGTTTCTTTTCTGATTTCTGGATCCTCTCGTTTTCGAGAACCGTCTTTTACCTCTTTGTTTTTTTTCCCACCTTTGTCATGCAAGTCATTGTAGAAAGAGTCTTCGTCTTCTGTGGTGTCTCCGTCAAGCTCAAACTTGTCTGTAAGCGGCAAGACTTTGTCCGGAGGAGCAAAGATACCGTGGGACTCCTCGCATTCGAAGTAAACAACTCCGTCATAAGTGCCGTTGTTGCTCCCTTCAGACTTATCCAGCTCCACGCCTGCCCAGAACCCATTTGCAAAGCTGGTTGGACCCTTAAATCTCAGAGTGCCTGGCTGAACACCTCCAACGAGAACCCGATCTCCAAGATGAAAACCTGGCATTTCATCTACGATTAGAGGAGAAGCCAGTGATTGGCTGTCAAATTTAAAGTCTTCCCTCTGCTGAAGTTCCAATCTTATTTCTGAATAACGACTTTGTTCGCTGACAAAAGAGTGCCGACTCATCTCCTCAGGTATTTCTTCTTCTTCTTCATCTTGATGGTTAAAAGTGGGGGATTCTCGGGACGACTCCTCCCTTGAAGGTCTAATTTGCGAGTGTGGGAGGGAGACTTGAGACTCGTTCCTAGAAATCTGTTCAACCATGGGTGAAGAAGTTGCCGATTCAAAGTCCTCTTGATAACCATCAGTTCCCGTAGAAGCCTCAACATCATTCACAATAAGATCTTTATTTAAAGAGAACCTCACTGACTCTGGGGAGAGACGGGGGTCGGTGGGTGAAGGACTGCGGCTTGCATGTGGTGAAGTTTCCAGGTTGGAAACAGTTGAATAAGGAGCGGCAGGTGTAACCGTGTCCGACTTCACAGCTCCCTCCACCTCGGACACTCTGCTGCGTTCATTCTGTTCTTCCTGATCTAAGCTGACGGATAAAGAATGTTTACGCTCCTCATCAACCAAAGGGGGAACGTCTTTTGATGGAGTCTCCCGAGAGTCAAGTTTGAGAAGGTGGTGAGACTGTTCATCCTCAGACCTGGAGATTACATCCACATCCAAATCTTCCTCAATCTCCGATCTACGAAGAGAAAAAGCCTTCTCTTCATCATCGTCTGACTTAGAAGCAGATCTTGGAAGAGGCTCTGATAGATGATCGCCTTCTAGTCTGCTGTGTACGACAACACTGGAGGTTTTGGGTAAATCTTCGGGCAAATTTTTGGAGGCAGCTTTACTTTGATAAGGCTGAGAAAAGGCATCTGCCACAATAAGAGAACACAAATAATACGTAATTTTTAAATGATCCATTTTAAATATATTTTAGATGTGGATACTTAATGATAATACTAAACATAAACTACTCACTATGATCTAATGATGCATCGATAATCGTCCCATCAGAGGCAGAGCTTTTGATGGTGTCAGACCTGAAAAGGAGAGATTGCATTAAAATTATTTTCAAGCTTTGCGTTTTCCATTGAGTGACTTTCAAAGGTCCTTTTAATGCGTTAGACTAAATGTGAAGGAGAAGAAAACAATTAATTTTCAAAGTGCTTTTACCCCAACACTTCTAAACAAAACTGAGAACAACTTTTTGTGATCAGACTTCAACTGATTATCCGACTTAAAAAAAATAGGATCTGAAAAAACTGATTAAGACCTTTGCAAGGTCATGTACGTTACTTTTTTGGGGGGAAACACTCCTAAATGTAACTTCAAGAACTCTTTTCTGTACCTGTATGAAAAAGGTTTATTAGAGGACTCCTCCAAAATGTAGTTGGAATCATTTATGTGTGACGTTGTATCAGGTGTGGAGTCTGGCTCATTGTTCAGTTCGGCCTTGGTTTTTTCAATGAAGTTGTTGTAATTCTAAGACAAGTTAAAAAAACACAGAGAAGGTATAATTGCACAGAATTGGCCAAAAAATTATTACGATAAATGCAATAGCACATTCTTCAAGTATCAAAGCAACATGTTCACCTCCAGTTTCTTCAATAGGTTTGCCTCCTGGGCCTTCAGGCGCTCCTTGTGACGCTTCTTCTGCTCCTTTTTCAGCTGGTAGGCCATGATCTTGCTCTTTCTCAGCTCTTCCCTTAGTGCCTTGATTCGGCTCTCTATGTCACTCTGGTCCGAAATGTTTTCTACGGGAAGATTTAGATGTAAAAAAAAAATAAAATCCCTGCTACAATTCCAACGCAGTATTAGTCGGATGTTTATCAGAGGATTATCCACGCTACGAAACTAGAACAAATTTTTGATGGTATTACTGTACATTTTCTTTACTGGGAGAGAGTAAAGTTCATTTTCATAAACACAATGAACAAAGAGCATTATGCAGCTTAACGGTTTATACTTGCTGCCTGACAGTGAATTAAGCGAATACAACATTTACCTGCAAAACTGAGCCAGCAAAACTTTAGTTCTACATTAAGCGAAATGCCGTTTTTGCCTCTCCTATCCCAGAGCTAAGCAGTTAGATATCAGTAAAGTGCTCGCATAATGTACTTCTGGCAGCATCACATCATTTTCTGCCACACAGTGCCAGCAGTAGGGCTGCATTATGGCCACCCTGTGTTTATCCCTCCAATATTTTTCAAAAAAAAAAGAACAGTTTAAATGACTCTGAGCTGCTAAAGTGCGTGCGTTTCTGAAGAGTAACTTACCAGACTGCATAGCTGTTGTAGCGTCAAGGACCTCGGGGAGAACTTCGCCATGTTTCCGAGAGGCGGAGCGGGATTGCATCTTGGACTTACTGCTGCTGTCTAACGGAGAGGGAGCAGGGCTGTGGCTGCCTTTGAGTGGAACGAACTACAAGGAACAGACAGGAAGAGGAGGAATGGAAAGAGGGACGTTCATTACAGATAAAATGATAATTGCATTAAGTGTGCATGTGTGCAATTTAAACATCTGCAACAATTTCAAACTAAAAAAAATATATTTATGTATAAAATACATGTTTTCTTACCGTTACAGCAGGTAACTGAGACTCTGTGGAAAAATCCTGAGTGTAAGTTTCATGGCTGCTCTGAACTGAGGCCAGAGGTGTTTTAGCCGGCTGTGCTGAGGATGGAATGACTAGGTGGTGAGACACCGGTCCCTCTGTGTGAATACTGGATTCTGTTGTAATGGAGGAGCAGTTGTCCTCGCTTACAAGCTCTAAAAGGTAAAACAAATATGTAAGATCACTCAAATAAAAATTTGCACACTAACATCTAAAATCTCATAATTATGTAGATAAGACTGTTTTAATGTAATTAATAACTAGTTTAGTTAGCACATTCCTTTAAACGGTATAAATGGTAAAATAATGTACTTGTGATTTTGCTGAATGCTTTAAAATGAGAATGCTGAGAAAACTGGTCAAAACTAGGAAAACTACAGTGAACTCTTCCGATTAAAGAACAGTAAATGAAGTTGTTTAGAACCATAGCCTCACCCTTTTCACTCTCAGATCTGGGCTCAAAGCTTTGGAGGTGAGAGGCCGGCAACCCAGTTTCAGAGATCTCTTTTCTGTCGCTCTCAGATGTTGTATGATCCTTGTCCTGAGGTCTTCTCTGCTCCCACGCAGCCAACGCCTCTTTCTCCATCCTTCGGACCTCCGCCTCCTCCTGGTCCAGTTGCTTTTTCCACTGGAGCAGCTCCTCAGCATGGTGCCGCCTCTGCATCAGCTGCTGCTCGCGCTTGGTGAGAAATCTGCAGAGGTTGATAGTTCAAACACAAAGCAAAGGGAACACAAGGATGAATAAGAAGCAAATAAATGGATTAGGAAAGAGCATTGGGATATTAGAAGGGAAAGGAATGGAGATAAGGTGCTTTAAAGATGCCAAAAAACACCAAAATAGATGCAAAAAACACCAAAATCACCCTGTTATCACAGCAAACTCACCTCAAACCTTTGTGCAACACACAGAAAAAAATCCTTCAACACATGCCTGGTATGTTACTGTAAATAAAAGCAATGTACAAGTACCCAGACAGAACAAGGGGATGACATTTTACTTGGTTTGTAATAGGAGAAGAAAAGGTGTACATTTCCAACTCATGCATAAGACTCCAAGCTCTCACACACCCTAAACAAATTCAGCCATTACTGAAAGATTAAATTAAGATAAAAGGTATATTCTGAGACAGTTTTCCCTTGGAAAAACTAACAAGTGTTATTATTATTTTTTATTTATTATTCTGAACAATTTTTCTAAACCCGTTTTATGCTCTGAAAGCTCTACATATAAAACGTTGCGACTGTAGATAAAAAGAGGACTTCAAATGTGTTCGCCGTATTATGTTATCTACCATAGCTATGGGCGCGATTACAATGCAGTAATATTTAGCCATGATCTAATTAGGAAGCTTTTCTCTTGACTTAATGTATACTGATGACACCTCGGACACTAAACTCCATTACAGCCAAGCACCATTTGTACTTATTATCCTACATGAAGCAACAGTTGGAAAGTAAAGGAGCAAGATAAGATTTACAGAGCTCATTACAGAGATGGTGCACATTATGTTGGATCTATCTTCTATAGGATTCTTCGCTTGTAAGCCAAAGTGTGTCATTTCAAAATGTTTGTGTCATTGATAACTGGTCTGGAGGTGGGGGAAAACAAAAAACATTGCAGTAATCAGAAAAGCCCTCAACAAATAAAAATAATTTTTGGCCGTCAGAAGAAATAAGCAATTTTTTTTTAATGTTCATAAAAAATCCTGAAAATAAATTC
>JAVLVB010000524.1:1972893-2002667 GCA_032876305.1 Orestias chungarensis
CACACACACACACACACACACACACACACACACACACAATCAAGCATCAGCCACCAGCCCACCTCCCAAAAACTCCCAAAGCCCGTGGATAACACAAGCATGTTCCATGGAGTGGGGGTGGGAGAGGGAGTGAAGCTGAGCAGGGCTAGTTAGAGAAAGAGAGCACTGTACAGTACCTGACCAGCTGGTTGTAGATAAAGAGCTGGAATTTAGGGTGGAGGTTGGGGAAACAGCCACTAAGGGAGGCCCAGTGATGGGCCGTGAACACAGAGAAGAAGTAGAGGACAGGGGAACAGTGTCTACAACACATAAGCACGCGACAAAGTCAAGACAGCCATGGCACAGTGGAAACACAAACACACACAGATACAGAATGTGAAGAGATGAAAGAAGGGGCAAACATGGAGGGAGAAGGGGAGAAAGAAATATGAGAAAATGTGGTTCTATTGTACATAAAGTTTTGAGGAAAATGTTTTGTTCAATGTGTAATTACATTGTTTTTGATTACGGGCTTATTAAAGCACTGACTTGGCGCATGGTTCTCCCAATCTGATATAAGGAATAAAAATAATAATAATATCGGATTCTATCGGCCCGCATCTAAAATCTCCAACACCAGCAGTATGTTCCAGCACCTCGTAAACAGCCTTCAGTGATCAATAGGTTTGCTAATTTGCTACAGTTGTGAACTGCTGTTCAACCTTCGGGTAATATCTCTTCATCAAGTCTAATGCTTTACACGACAAAAGTAATATGAAAGTACGGTATGTAGGATTAAATGATTAATAGTGTGAAAATGAGTTTGTTATAAGAATTTTGAGTTACTGTTATAAGATCTGTTGAACTCTTAACCAATGTGTGAAAACTCAATTTAAACTCATTATCGTTTAAATTGATCGTTTAAGGCTTTTCTTATCCATCTGTGGGGTCTATTTTACTCTACTTCTGACTATTCTGAAAAAGAAATACTAATGATCTTGTATAATTATTTTTATATGCAAATCCAAATATTTGAACAGCTACCCTCATCCCAGTTAAACATCCCTAATAACGCTACGAAAAAATTTATGGCAGCCACGAGTACTGAGGGAAGTATAGATAACTGGCAACAGCAGATTTTATTTTCATATGAACATAAAATAAAATGGTGTAGGTGTAGACCTAACCCTCTCTACATGGCAACTATAATTAGTTTTAAGGCAAGCTGCAAAAAGCAATAATGTCCTGATCAGAGTAAAGTGCAAATGAAGGGTTAAGCTTGAGATGACATGAAAATACTTATGTATAGAAAACAAAAAATATAGGTAGTGGAGTACTATGATATAAAATAAAATCTTAATAAATTGCACAGGGACAAATAAATGTACAGAAATAAAATTAATTACTTCTCATCCATGTGAGATCGCATTTTCTTGAGCTTCTGCATGATGCTGCTGGTCTCACTTCCAGAGATGGAGAGCGAAGGAGAAGGACTGCGAACTTCATCAGGGAGTCCCTGGCAGGCGAGTTCAGACCCCGAAGGTTCTGACACTGGCGTCTCCTGCAGACATTACCACAGACACACACAGGGAGTTTCTTTATTGCTTTAGGCTCTACTTCTGTAGAGAACATAATCTGTTCTTCCTTCCTTCTGTCGAGGATAAGTGAGCACTTACAGGGGGAGCTTCTCCTTCTGCACACTTGAGACGCTCTTTCAGTCTGAGTGTTGAGTTTCTCATCCGTTCAATCTCCTCCTGCTGTTTCAGTAACAACTGCCTCTCTTTTCTAGCTGCTTTGTTAGCTTCCTGCAGTCTCTTGATCTCAGCCTGAGAAACCATCACAGTGCATAATGATATATAACACTGGATATGTTTTAATAAAAAGAAAAATATAAGGAAGTTGATATAGCAAAAGCAGCCCATTTGTCCAGACATACCTGCTCTTGTTGGAGTCTAAGCAGAAGCCCTCTCTGCTTTTTCCTGATTGGTGGCATTTTATCATCCTCGCCCTTGTCTTTTAGCTTCTTCTTTTGGTGCTCGAGCCAGGCCAGTTCTGTCCTAGTCTTTTCCTTGAGAGCTTTTTGACGCAGGTGCAGCAGGGCACTTTGGTGCTGTAGTCTTACCTCCTCGTCCCTCATGTACTGACGCACCATTTCCATCGTGAAGTGAGAAAAGCTGTCCTGTCCACCTGAAAAGGCTATGTGTGCATCATGGGACTGCAGAAGGATCAAGGAGAAACAAGAATTAAGTTTGCAAGGATTTGACCAATGCAGGATATGAGTTATTGTTTGTGGTTAAAAAAAAAGAAAAAAAAAGAGAATTACATGTTTACAATCATTTGCTATTAATAACCACCGAAGCACAAGAGATAATGGGGATATCTGTAGCATTTTCTCACCTTAAAGGAGCTACACGACCCTGTATCTGTAACCAACGTTTCATTAAGACAGGCTCCGCCCCCCTCTGCTAGCTTCTGCTGGTGGGACTTCTTCTCAATAGTTCCCCGACGATGAGCCTCCGATGGTAGCACAGAGCGGAAAGAGCGCTCCTCTATCTCGTCCTCCGTCATGGACTCGTCGAACTTAAGAGAGTACTCAGTGGCCACAGATGTTGTCTCTCCTGATGGACCAGAAACAAGATTAGTATATCGTTCAGTGCCAGAACAATTAAGGGCACAAGTGCTTTTCCATTGGGGATTTTATATTGGTAGGGATCCATTAGCTTCTGAATACTGAGTGGATGCTTTGGAATATAGGACATCATGAACACACAGAAGCTGCCTTTTATTCAGTACCTTTCTCGTCGCCCACAGACGGGATACTTTCGCTGAAGAGCGAGTCATTTGCTGCTGCTGGAATATCCTCCTCAATAGAGCTGCTGGCTGCTTCTGCCTTCATCCTCTCCTCCACTCTCTCGCTCCTCTGCTTTTGCTCACCAGCCTCTCTTTTCGGCTGATCTCTGTGTTCAGATGTAGTATGTGATGGACTGGTTTGGCTGTTTCCAGACGAAGACCCACTGAGGAGCGAGAATTGAGCAGAATCATTATCCTTTGTTGCTTTGTGGTGGAAACTTCTGGAAGCGAGCTGATTGGTACCTGACATCTGGTCTCCGGAATGATAGTGAGTCGTATGGACTGAGGCTGTTTTGTGAGGAAGACTGTTCCCCAGACCTAGTCCTTCGGTGTGAAACCTCACTATTAAAACTGTTAAACAACCAGAAAGGCAAAAACCTTTTTACTCCATTGAACTTTGAGTGACGTCTGGAGCAGTTTTTCTGCTTCTACGATTTTTCTATTATTTACTCAATTTAGAAACTAGCCTGACCAAAACTTAAGTATTGTATACATGCTGTGTTTACAAGATCCATAATTATGATACAAAATACTATGATAGCAAAAAATATTTTAATCTTAAAAAGACTTAGTTGTGTATAAACTCCAACTAATGTATTTTACCTGTTAGAGTCAGCCTTGCTGTCTTGAGCCTTGGTGTAGGAGCTACATTGTTCTTTCTGCTGGTCCAACATCACAAAATCAACGGCAACAGGCGGGATTATCAAAGGTCCAGTAAACTGGGAGCGTGCCAGGTCTGTCATCTGAGAAATCAAAAACGAGTCATTTACTAAATATCCCACTGTTGATATACTGTGCTCCTGTCTCTACACTGACTATTTTTGTTTGAATTAGCTAAATGCTTTTGATGAAAAACCAGAACATAGGATGTTTTCAGGCAAAGAGGAAGAAGTTATAGCTGACCTCCTTGATGTGTCGCGCCGCGTCTGCTGTGTACTGAGCAGCTTCGGCCTGTTGGCTCATCATCTTAGAAGTTGACTCTTGGAGTTCTTCCAAAGTCTGTTTTTGTGATGCTGCCAAATTTTCTTGAAGCTCTAAGTGAGCCTAAACAAAAAAATCATGTGGACATTTACACACATCTGCTTCTTGAAATCGAAACATTAGGAAACAAGAATCTTTTATTTAAAAAAAATATTTAGAATGTTAATTACTCTGGCAACTCTTTGTCTGTTTTCTTCTAGTTGGAGCTTTGCCTCCAGAGCTTCTCTTTCAGTCTTGATCTTCAGCTCATAGAGCTCCCGCTCGTGGCGCTGTTGCTTGGCCTAAAGGTTAAAGTTTAGGAACAAGGATTAATAGATTTTTTGACCAAAGATTTTAGTTTAGTACAAGCACATACTAAAACATATCTTCAAATAACAAAAGCTGTTTTTGAAGGATACGTTTTAGTTATTTTAATAAATACACATACACCAATTTGGCTGCATTGGGATTGGACGTGGTTTGAGGTAGATTTGAGGTAAAAGTCTACAAGGGATCATTATTTCTAACAATAAAAACAGCTTAACTTTCAAGACCTAAACATTAATGTCAACTGTATTTAAACAAGGATTACAATAGTTACGTCTTCTCTACTTAAAAAAAGGTTCTTTATTACCTTGAGCATTTGAGCCAATGATGCGCTCTCCTGCTGGGCCACTGAGACGCCCATTAGCTTCTCTACGTCTCCCAGCTGCTTAATGGACTCTTCGATGGACTCCAGGTACCGCAGTTCTGCTGCCATGCGCTGCTGCAAGACAGCAGGTGAATACTGCAGCTGACCTGAAAGAGGTACAGCGCAATAAAAGGTGAGAGATATCTGGTATATTTAAATCATAAAAAGGTATAAAATAACATAATATATTTGGTTTTCATGTACCTGTGGCCCGAGAGTCTGCTCTGCTCGATGTTCTTTGATTACGAGAACGTCTTCTCACATGCTCACTGAGAGAGTCTGCTGTTAGAGAAGAACTAAGGTCTGGAGAGCAGGAGGATGAATCCAGTTTGGGTCTGCGAAAACAGCAAACATAAATCTGTTATTGCCCATCTGAACAAACTGTAATGTCAACTTCTCAGTGCTTGAAGGCAATTCTTTAAGATGAGATAAATGTACCCGATTTTTATAATACTAAAATCGCCTAAAAAAAGTTAAGGAACAAAATAACACAAAAAAAGGGTTGGTGTGGATTACGGGTGTGCATTATCGTATCCTTTTCATTATCATGATATATTTCTTGTCATTATAAGAATAGCTATTTATAATCACAATGATAGATTAAGATTAGTAATGTTTGAAAACTTATTTTTAATTTTACTTTTTCCAGCAGTACTGTTTCCTTAATAGAAGCAATGATACATTTAAAAAAACATTATGAAATACAATTACTATGTACAGTTCAGTGACAGAAAGCTTCTTTAACTGGTGTCTTAATAAGGATTATTATAAATTTATATGATTTTCAAGAGTAGAATTTCTGTTAATATTGCTTTATCATTATCATGATGGCACCAAAAGTGTTATGCATATAATATCACCGCTATACACATCTGAAATTCAATTACCGTCTTTCAATTTACGGAATTGTATTAAGTTTAAAACATTGCTGCAAAATTTCTAGATTTGAAGGCAATGATTTGTTGTTATCCTCTTTAAAATGACTAACACCTTTATTACTCCTTTGTAAGATATGGGTATTAGATCTGCAGAACTGATCATTTAAATCACAGAAGCAGGAGTTTCCAAGATTACAATCTGACACTTGAAGCTGTTTTACCAAAGGCAATTTGATTGTACTCAAATTTTGTATAATATCTCCCAATTAAAAACAATTACATATTTCATTTCCCAGAAATGACCTCACACAGTCAATGCATTAATAAAGTAAGAATAAAAACAGCATTTAGGCATTTCTGCAGAGTTATGTTAACAGATTACCAAGAGAAAATGAAGTTTTTATTTTATAAAAATAAAACATTGACCATTATGGTTTCAACAAACAACTTTTGTGCAAATCTTTTGAGCCTGAGGCTTTTTTGATGGACAGTTATCATAACGCAAGAATCTTGCCAGAATTTTAAGCCTTCGCTCCACAGGAAACACGGACATGCAAGAATTCAAAGAATTTGCCACCTGGGTTTTAGTGGTACTAACGCAGGCTCAAATGTCTCTACTTCACGAAGAGAGATTAAGGGGAAAGAAAACTCCTTCTTTCTGGCAGACCGCCCACACTGTGGAAAGCTGACCTGCGAAACAAAGTACTCACTGTTCTCCACACTTAAGCTGAACTGCTGCTTGCTTGAGTTGCATGGCGCTAGCCGCTAAAACAAACAGAGCAACCGCACAACACTAACACATCCCTGTTTGAGTCCATTTCAGTAATTAACCATGCCTTGGTAAATTTCCCTTTAGTGTTAAATAATCTGGATAATAGCTTGGAACATCCTAAAAACAAGTCTAACCCGGGAGCATAGAAAAGCTCATTTTAGTTTAGAAATGCTGTATAAAAAGTAGGGATTTCCTTCTTTACAGCTTCATCTACGTATCAAGTCAACTTTCTATGAACATCAACCATTGACATTTCACGTCTGACCAGCGGTTACACGGTGAAAGCAAACAGCCAAATATTTGATGTACTTTCACATCAAATGCAGTCAACATTTTCCAAATATTTTAAGACATACTTTTATATTTTGGACCAATATAAGAGAAAATAGACCACCACCAAATATGAATCTATTTTTTCTTTTTCCTCCCAAACAAAATTAGTTCAATCTATAGCTGCAGATCTGGATTTAATTTTCTTCGATTCAGCCTCTTAACTCCTTTTCCCCATCACAGGTAAACAAATTCAAGCACAAAACAAATTAGTGCTGAATTGAACTATACCCTCTTTGGTACAAAATATCAATACCAACATTGGCACAAAAGATCTGGCAGTTTAACATTTTCTCTTCAGATGTTATTCACAAAAAACAAGCATTTTACTTATAAATAAAATTAAAAGTACCACTTTATAAAACAATCTATCAATTACTATAGTATAGCAATATCCCAATGTAAAATGTGTGTCTTTTCTTTAGTACAGTTAATTACAATAGATTATTTCGGTGGCCCTGGATAACAAAAAAAATACAGCACAGTTTATTTTATTTATATACCCACAGATGGACAGAAGAGGAAATTGATTAAAATAGTTGGGATTTTTCCCAGTCTTTAAAATAATAAGAATAAAGCAGGAACGTGTTGTAAAATAATTGTTTTCCTTATATTTAAACAAAAGTTTAGATTTGTGTATGGTGGTGGGAATGCAGCAATGCTTTTGAATCACTAAAAATATTAGCTTCATGTTACTTTGTACTGACTGGTAAAAGCATCGTCGTTTCATTACCTATTTACTTTTTTGAAGTATTTTGACTCGTTTACAACATGGAACTTAACTTTCCGTCATTACAGATGTGCCTGCCAATTAAATGACTTCTACTATTAAGATGCTGACACTTAAGTCCTCTACTTTACTTTACAATGGCAAAGACCCTCACAAGAAGGTCATGTTTCATGTTAACAATGAAGTCGAACTAGTTTTTCCACCTAAAATTAAATACATGAGATTCCACTGTTTCCTAATAAGACTTTCTGATTATTCCATCTGATCAAACAATCATAAACTTGACACAACGTGATGCAAGGTGTTGGAATAAATTATTTTTTAGGAGCCAACTGGGGAAAAAACTTCTGTTAACTCTTTTGGTCAACTTCCAAACCACTCTAGTTGAGATCACCTAGTAAAGATAAGAAAAGTACACCGATGAGTTGTACATTCTATTTCCTAGCTAATGGTATTTAGATATAGATTTACAATAGAAGCCGTGTGTCTGTTTATCATTTTCCACACAATAGTGCCTTGGATGAGGCAGTTGAGTGATATAAGGCTAAGGTCATACAACAATTAACTAGACAAATTATTTCAAGTGTAGTCACCTCTGAGGAGAATGAGCTGCAGCTTCTCCCAATGTGTCAGAATCTGGACCTTTAGGTTGAGTTTGGCTCCAACTTCTGTCTGAGGCTCTCTTTTTGTGGTTAGAGAAAAGTGTTACTGAGAGCGGTGAACTCCTCTGTTCTTCTACAAGAGTGGCATCACTCTGGTCTGAAATTGTTGCTGTAAACAAATAGAGCACTGTTTAATAACAGAAGAAATGCCGCTAATAAACAAATTACAAATGGCACAATGACTGCACACAGCAAAAGGTCCTTTAAATACTGTGCAGTCCAGCTAATTACATTAAATCAAGAGTTTGATTTGATTTCCAGGGCGCTTCCCCAAGTCTACATCCTTTGGATTATCAAACCAGCTTTTGTAAATCCTCATTGTGAATGAACTTTTAGCAAACTTTAAAACTATTAGGTGAAGACACACCAGTTCCGTGCATGATTTGACTAGAAGATGAGATTGATCGCTGACTTATGTTATTAAAAAGTAAAGTTAACATAAAACTGCCCACCTGTTTGTTTAAAAACTTTATTTAATAATCTACAAAAGATTTAGTCCATTAGACAACATTGAGATCAACAGCGACCCGGAGTGACAGATATTAACACAAAAGTACTTTAAAATTGATCGGTTTATGTTGCCATTTGTTTGGTTTTCATTGGCATGTTGTTGTTTTTTTGGGGCAACAAACATCTTTTCTGTCCAACTCATGTCTGACTTAAATACACCTTACATCTTTCTTAGTCGGTTGGTCAGAGACGCAGTCAGAAGGAGTTGCATGCGGCTCCATCCATTTCAATGTATTCAACTGCTGTGCAAGCCGCCATACGTCATTTTTCAGCAGATTAGATGAAAACCAATATCCAGTATGTTTTGATGTCAATATATGTTAACTCAGTCAAACGTTGTTAAAACATAATTAACCCAGTTGTTTGCATTACAGATTTCCGCTTCAGGGGTAAAACACTCAAAGGCCAAAAACCCAATCGTACCTTTTTTCCTGGTGGAGTTCCTGGAAAGCGGTGAGGAGCCAGGTGTTGAACCAGGCGAAAGACGCTGGGAGTGACTGAATAAATAAATGGATTAATGTTAACCACAAAATACCCCTATGCTAATATTACTTACTTTTCCATCTGCGCTTAATGTGTTTTGGCAAATAGAACAATGTAAAACAAGGCCATTCTAAATATGTATTTTTATAATAAATACAATTTTTGTCAGTACCCACACTTAAGCCTTTATGTGGCCACGCTGATGTTATTTCCAATGTAATAAACAAATCACTTTATAACTAAAACTTTCTGATACTTATACACAGTAGAAGAGAAACAGTACATTTAGTTATAGCTTCTGCCGGTTTACACTAAAGCTCAAGGTAACATTTATCTGCGAAATGTTTTCCTTTTTTCCAGCTGTGTGACATGAATGCCACCCAGTGGTCGTGCTGAAGGTTTTCCATTACCTAGGTGAGTTGGAGCCTCTCTTTAATTGGCTGCTGGATTTGCTGCTATGAGACGAAACAAAGTCATCCTCATAGACCGCAGCCTCTCCTTGGCTGTTTCCAGAGGGTGAAGAATGAGCAGGGGGAGAATTTCTCTCTGAGGGCCTCTCGCTCCCTAAATGATGAAATGGAGAAAAGAAGATAATTGTGTAATTGCATCATAAACAAACTGGTTTTAAAAACAGAAACATTCAGTGAAACATTAGCAATGGAAATCAGGTATTTGTGAAATTACCTTTAACAAGGCCGTGGACATTTTTTGTGAAAATATTGATTACGCTCAGAGGACTTCCTTTGTTAAGCTCCTCCCACGGCGCTTGGCTGTCATTGGATTGTGTAAAAGGCGGGCTGAGGGCCGAACACTTTGCTGCTTCCCTCTGGAAGTCCACCAGCCGCTTACAATGACTTCTTTTACCAGCGCTGTAGTCCGCTGCTTCCAGGTAATCTAAATTAGGCCAATGGTCACTGGAGTAGGGAAGACTTCCTTCTTCCTCAGACAAACTTCCTTCACTTAGAAGAGGACCCTCACTAATGGAACCAGCACTAGAATCATGGAGATCAGACTGATACACCTGATCCTCCACTTTACTATTTATTCTTGGTTTGAGTTTTTCTGTTCTCTCCTCCATGTCCAAGTCTCCAACTACCCTCCTCATTTCTTGTGCGTAACTATTTAAATCCATCCCATTTTGCCCAGGAGATCGACTACGTGGATTTGTCAAACTGGTGTGTGTCTTTTCGTTCCTTTCATTAAAATCGTGCAGGTTTCCTGCTCCTGGAAGACCTCTGTCGGTGTATGAGGTATCATCTGCAGGATGAGCAGCAATCTCTGCGCAGGGATCAACATTAAGGCTAGAGATCCTAGGAGGCAAAATAGTATCAACATCCACTGAAGTCAATGCACCATAGTTGATTCCTTGTCCTGCAAACCTCCGGGCCTCTGTTTCGATGCGGTTTGAGAGGGAAGCGGCTTTGGCCTTCAGGGCTTCTTTGCGAGACATTCTGGTCTGGGACTGGTGCCGAGGCGCTGCGGTTGGCGGTTCGGTGTACTTTAAGTTACTAGCAGCTATCGTTTCCTCCAGCCTTAAAAGCTGAGCCAGGAGATGTTCATTGGAAGGTACCCGTCCACTACTGGTGGCAACATTTGTGGGCTGAAAAGCTAGATTAAGATGGTCGGGCTGAAGCAAAGATGTAACTTCAAGATCATTCCTGCAAGAGATTAAAACGACAACAATATATTAATCAGAACAAAAACATGAGAAAAGGTTTTGAAGATTTGGAATGAAACAAAACATATTTTAATATAAAAACAAAACAGTTTTAAAAAAGAAGGTTTTACATAAATCAAATAATCTACTTATTATGGACATATCTGAATGTTAATGAAAATGTATCCTTTTTTCCCCAACCCGAATTCAGGCGGCTTTGCTTTCTTTAGGAAAATGCCTCATTAACATTCACCTATGTGATATTATTATTTAGTGTACTTAAAATATCAATCTTTTAAAGTTTAAAAAAAATCAAACTACAGAAACATAACGTCTTAAAGTCTGTTTTTTTTTGTTATTTGGTTCCCTGATTGTACAAGACTGCATGTCTTGCATTTAGTTTTTCTTTGCTTACAAAAAAACAAAAAAAAACTACTTAAAACGTTATCCTTGAAAGCAATTTATGTTTGAAATTAATCCCTTTTTGCTCAAGCCAATGGTTTGTTATGCGATATCACCAGATAAGATATAGCGACTTTAAATTGGGCTAACAAAGTAAATGCAGATAGGAATACATTTAAATGTACGCCAGTACCTGGATAATGGCGGTGGTATCCTCTCATTTAAAGACTTCTCACTACTCGAGGGACTCTGTGAAACCTCAGTTCTTTTGTTTTCTTTGTCTGACTCTCCTGAAGGCTGGTACATGGGTCTCTGTAAAATAATCATTGTTACCAACACTATCAGACACGTCTGCAAACAAAGCAGCTTTTAAATGGAATTATTCGTAGGTTTACTACCATTTCAGTAAAAGACGCGGAATGTTGAGCAGGAGTTTCCTCGCTTAGCCGGTAATCATCCAGACACAGTCTGGTGTAGGTCTCCTGCAATCGCTTCTGACCAGGGGCCACAGCTACTTCAGAAAGCATTGCAGTTTTTGCCACTTCTCTTTGTCTTTTGTACAACTCTTGTAGTCTCTGATTTCTTCTCTCTGCCTCCTCTTTCATTGCCCTCTTCTCCTCCGCCTGTCGCCTCTTTCTCTCCTCCTGCTGTTGTGCAATGTAATGGCGAACTGTGTCTGCATCGTAGTGCCGCTTCTTAAGACTTTTGCTTGCTCGGTCAGTATTATTTGGCTGCCGTTTTATGGGGCTGGCACTCCTGCAAACTCTGGAGGTGGCACTTGCTGCTACAGGAGTTCCCCAAGCAGAGACTGGCGCCCTCGTCTGAGAACCCGACCCTCCTCTTCCTCTTCTACTATCGCCTACAAACCTCTTACGAGCACGCTCTTCCATTTCAGCTGGTTTGCAATCGAGCTGAAGATCATCAAGAATCTTTTGGATGTCTTCTGACAAAGCATCGGTCTTCCCTCCCCGTGGCGTCTTGTCTAGAGCTGAAGATGAGGGATTGTTCGAGGTTGAAGGGCGGCTGGAAGTTTGGTCCCGAAAACCACTGCGAGGCCTCTCTTTGCTGTTTGGCCGAGAGGTTCTGTTCTGTTCTGAATGTGGGTCTGAGTGGTAAGAAACATAAGAAAAAAAGAAAAGTTAGATGTATGAGTGAAAAGTAGTTGAGTCCTGCTTTAATCAGTTCAGTTCTGGACCTGAATTCCAATCCCGCTTAAAATGTAGAAGAATTTTTTTAAATAATTGTATATAAATATATATTTTTAAGTTAAACGGCATTTGAGGAAGTATGTTTGTCATCTTATAAGCAATGTTTGACTTCAAGTCTCATTAGTATTAAGCTCCACTTTAGAAGTCATTTATAGTGACCTAATAACACATATTTGCATCGCAATATAAAATTTCTGTTGTTTAGCACTCCTTCATTTCAATTTTTCATCTCACTGATGGCATAAAGTTTGAATAAAAATACGAAAAATACAGCAAAACGTAGACAAAAACATAATGAAAAAAACGACAACATTACATAAATATCACTTTTTTTAAAAACACACTGAATACTAAAACACAAGACTAAATTACAAAAAACAACAACCCATCTAAACGACATCACAGACTCAGAAGGGATCAACTAAATGAAAGAGGGTCGTTCAGAGGGTTAACAGCGACTTTAATCTAGGCCAAATTGAACATTCCTATGTACCATCTAATCCAGATAGATTTTTTTTCAGAGCACGTCTGTGAAGAGCTTCACTGGATTTTACTGACATTACACACAGTAGATGGTGCATCCACTTGAGCAATCAATAATATTCAATCCACGGGTTATTCTGCATTCAATTTGACAACCCAGTCAACCTGCATTTGTTCTGGTCAGTGGAACCCAGCACAGAAATATTCAGGCTAAAATAAAAGGCAGAGGCTTGAGTGTTTGAGTACAAAACAAAATGGGTTAAGAGACCTGAAACCGGTCTGTTTTTACCAATGTCATTTTGGCGGCTTTGGGTGTTTCATTTATTGTATGCCGATAGAAACCAATGCAAAACAAACATAAATTCTTACATTTTTCAAATTGTTAATGTATCTGTTGCACAGTATTACACCAACATAGATAAATAACAAGTTTCTCATAAAAAAAAAGAATTTGAACACCCTAAAAGCCTTTATAAAGAAATGTGTTGTGATCTAAAAGAACCTCGAAATCAGTTGAAGCACCATAGTAGGAACAACAATGTACTTGGGTGTGATTAAGAGTGGAAAACAATCTTAATTGGTTATTTTCACCATCAGTGAGGTTCTTACATAAACGTAAAACCGATTATAAAATTGTTTCTTTTTAGATGCATACCATTTTTGTAGTTAAACAGGTTGCAAGAGAGCCAGACGTTCATCAGGTAACTGGATGGCTGAATAAAGTACAGCAAAGTCCATCTTTTTTATGCTTCGAACCTCTTTTACTCACAGACTAAACTGGATAGTGAAAACTTCTGATAAGAAAGAAATATCACTGCTATTATATTACTATTAACATTAGGGAAGACATGAAGGTGATTGAGGGTATCCAATTAGTAAAATATATCATCAAGTATCATCAGTATCCTTATTAACAAGCTTGCCAACTTGGTTTAAAATAGTAAAACTCAGTTTACAGCACTTTCACGCAAACCTCAGTTCCAACAATTGGAAGTAATAACTGGGAAGAAAGAAAACAAATATTACGTTTGTGTTTTAATTTTTTTACAAAAACAAGGGCAAGGTTTTCCTAACTGTATCGCTTAAAGAAAAATACGAGCTGGCTTAAATTATTGCTTACAGACAAAAGCTTTAAGATAAACAGATAAAAGCTCTACTTTAAAAGAAGTTTTGAGTTTCCGCACTAAGCACGAAAGAGCAATAGGCCGACATGAAAACCATAAAACTCTGCAGGGAAAAATGTGACAGAATTTACGACACAGGCACTCATGCCTATTGCATCGCTAAGTATCCATGTCAGCAATGCACTGTTTTAAATATCTCAGCCACATTGGGGCATGACGTTTGACAAGACTGGATTTAATTGAATTGATTTTGTCCCCTTTGTATTCAGAAGTACTCTGGAAATTTTATTTTATTTTTTTAAACAATTACAGCTAGCTAATTTATTCATGGTTAATAAAACAATTAAGCAATAAACCTTTTACCCTTTACAACAAGCATATATACGCGTATAGCAGTTTTTAGTAAGGGCAAGAAGTGTTGCGACACATTATTCAAGGTCAATATGAATTCTTTGAAACCACCTATGCAGTCTTTTCTGTCTGCCTGTAACCACATCAAACGGCGTCCCATGAAGAACATTATGTGCTGGTATGTATAGCAGGTTAACAGTTTGTGCTCTTGAGCCCCACCTGTTCGGGTCTGTCTGCCAGCTGGATGGGAACTGTGCTCTTCTCTTGGTGGCTTGGGAGCAGCACCTAGCACCATCTTCACCAGCTTTTGGCCCTCGCGCCACGATGCAGGACTAATCACTGCAAAAGAAACACACACAGTTCAGATGAGGGTACTAAAAACTGCATCACACCAAAGCACAATGATATAGGTACAAAAAGAAACATGAGTGAAAGGTTTTACAAAAATTTTGTAGGAGAAAATAAATAAATAAAACACTAAAATAAAAGGAATCTGATGTAAAACATCCAAAAGGAATTTCTCAATTTTTTTTTCTTTTTGACAACCCAACACATTTATTTTTTAAAACCACTTCCGTTGCCATGTTGTTTCACCTGCTCTAGTAGATGACTCAGTGTAAAGCAATGTCTTTAAGAGCAGTTCCAAGTAATCCGGTTCTACATCTAAAACACCAAGCAGCTGTTTGAGCCGAGTCGATGAGCCAAGTGAACCTGGCCACAGGTCGTACGGGTCTATTTATAGTAAGGTCTGAACATGAAACACAGACCGGTTAGACTCGAGCGACTACACACATATTTTAAAGCGATCTGTTGGATTCCTTCAACAGATTAGTTTGTAATTTTCTAACTAGCTTATATGTACAATTACAATTAGTATCATAGTAAATCAATTAAACTTTATGGAGCTAGACGTAACCTGAAGCTGTTTTTTCTTGTTTTTAATACCTCCGTTTTCAGTATAACTGCTAAACTGAGGTGAATAGAAGCACAAGACCTTAACTTTGGCCTTCTTGTACAACAAAACACTTTTCATTTTGCTAAGCTTACATATAATACAACGACGGAAGTTGAACAAAAGCAAGGAGACAACTCAAACTATTTCTAACGTTATCTAGGAAGGCTGCAAAACACACAGTTAATGTATCGTTACTGCAATATCAGTTTGGCAAAATTTAAATTGCAAATTACTGTTTCTATTGTGCAATCCAATAAGATTAGCTCAAAATACAGACAAAAACCACAATTGTAACGTTGGTAAAAAAAAAACTGTTAAGATCAATGTAGGTTAACGGTCAATAAAATGGCCAAAGATCATTCAAGTTGTCTGTATTTTTTTCATATCTCACGGATAGAAAAGAATCACAATGTCAGTTTTTTTTCTCTAATATCTGTCAGCTCTACTATCTAGTGTCCGTCTGTGTCGTTTTCAGCCATGCAGAAGCAGCTGGTATTTGACCAACAGAGATTTGAAGATTTGCTTCTGTAATCCTTTAAATGTGGAGCTGTGATCCAAAATGTTTGTGTAAATTTACAAACAACACAAGTATGACAAAAGCTATTAAAAGGGAAGCTCTTCTCTCATGTATAGCAAAACTGGCTCCTCACTGGCTTTGAAATTTTTTATACCAATTTTAAGAAAGTTCAAATATATAAAATTAATACATTAACCAAAACGTCCAGCATTCTTGTTTAAATATACAGCATGGAGATGAAATGGTAGTTTCGTTGAAAGCACAATGCCGTGCAGGTCAAAAATCTCCTCCTGTTGAAGATGGCTAATATTCACATGTACTCAGATAAAATATTTAAAAATGTGTTCATTAGTAAGTGGCTGGCGTCTGGTATTTGTCTCTGTGTCTCTTGTTGGTTAAAAAAACAAACAAATTTTACACATATTTAAAAACAAATCTAAAGGGATTAGGGTCATAACTCTGGATCAGTTGAGCTATATCCTGGTTAAAATAATGTAGTCCTTGGAGAACAGTGTATGTGAGACAAATCTAGGTCAGACATCAGAGCCAGTCACATAATCTATGAACTCATTCAATGTGAGCACAGACTTTACTCATTCATGTCCTTTAGAGGGGTGCAAAACTGACTAGCTTTTACCCTGACACAACCAGGGTAGTTAACTGAAAAGTACATCACTGGTACCCTGACACTTAAGTAGCTGAAGGGCGGCATAAAGACAGCTGTAAATTCCCATATTATATTAACACTGTAACTTCAATTGTAAAAAAATATATAAATAAATAAAATAAACCTGCTTCCTTTATTTATGGATTCTTACCATTTTTAGTGCATACGATTATATAGGTGGTTTGTTCTTAAGGCTAATTTTTCTTCTAAAGGCTTCTAATCAGTCCTTTGATGAAAACAAACAGATGCTCCATGTCATTAAACTGAGCATATGTCAAGACTCATTTTGATTTCCCTTTAAAGACACGATTTGAAAACAAACAAACAAAACATTTACGTTTTAAGCAAAGGAAGCTGACCTAAACGAATGCTAACAACAAATGAAAAGCCAGAGTAGAAGAGCAGTATTAAGCAGAAGCTTTGTTGGGTTTTCACTGTTCGTCATCTGCACAAATTAAAAGCAGATTAAATACTAGGGAAGCCTTAATGTCGGACAGACAATTATACCTGGTTTTAATTTCTGCTCAGAGACTGGGGCAACTTTGTGGACCTTCCTGACTGGTTTAGATGGTCTCCTCTCTTTGGACCTTTCTGCTCTCTGTTGATGGCTGGATTTTCCACTCTCTACACAGAAAAGACAAATAAAGAAAAAACCCAACATGCTGAATACAGTAGAGTGTTTTATTTTTGGATACTAATTTATGTGAACAAAATCAGTATAGCACGGTTCTCAAGAGTCAAAGGTCCTTAAGTCAGAAAATAATATTGCACCACTCCTCCTTCACCTGATGTGCGGTACTGCAGACAAGCCAGCATATACAGGGTAATTTCACTAATCGCTGGCTTTTAAAACAAATTCAAATATTCATATCTTATCAATACTAGAAAAAGCAATGTGCATACTAAAGATCTTTGTGTAAATACAATGATACAGTAAAATAATTTTCATTAAAGATACACACTCTCCTAATTGCCTGCGACTGTTCAGACTCTTATAATTTTTTTTTTACAGCTTAAACTCCCAATACTGTTTCAACATTAACAGAATCGTATGTAATCCTTCATTTTCTAAATTAATCAAAGCACATACAATCAATCAGTACAAGGTTTGCAGGTGCTTGACCTTTAGAGAAAAGTAAACAAATGAAGCGTAGAAACTAAAACAGTGACAGTGCGTGTATATTTACCAGGAAACTCTCTTGACATGTTTCTGTAAATTTCTCTGCTGAGGTTATGGAGTTCTTCCTCCTTCCAAACTTTGCCATCAGGAGTCTGGACTTTTATCTCTGTATTGTTGAAACCTGTGAATTAAAAAATATAATAATCATATACTGCAAAATCCAACTTCTTACTACAAGGCCTAAAGTTGAAAGCGTCATAACAGTAAGTAGCATAATTATTATTCTAAAAACAAAAAAGCTGAAAGAAACCAAAAAATATCAAAATACCTTTGTATATAGGCGCTGGCGGTGCCGTTGTTACTTTGCGTATTTTGGCTGCTGGCATGCTGCTCAAACCACCATTGTCACCCTCCTCAAATGCAACTATGGGCTTTTCAAGAGAACCCTGCACCTTTTCTCCGTCTGCAGTGTCCCCTAAATGTTGCCTCTGTCTTCGAATGCGCTCTTTTAATTTCTCGAGTTTGTCATCTGGCTGATGTCGCCTTAGGTTTTCCAACCGTTGGGAAACTGAGCCGGGACTTGTGGAAGGCGTGCTCTCCCCTTGGTGTGCACTGGGGGTCCGGGCCAAACCCAGGTTTGATTCTTGGTTATCCATAACTTGTTGTGCTTTATGAGGGTTCTGCTCCATCCTCAGACTGTCCAAGACCGGCTGGTCGTTGAGGTAGCGCACCTCGGCAGAGGAGTGTGTGCTGTCCAGGTCCCTGTCGGTCTGTTTTTCCCGGGTGTCTCTCTGGTAGATCAGCTGGCTGGGCAGAGGATCTGAGTAAGGAGGAGTGGATGTGTAGGAAGATCCTGGCACTGACTGCAGATTGTAGGCCTCCGGCTGAGAAAAGGGATGTGAAGGAGGGGTGGCCTCTCTGGACACGCACCAGATTATGTGGGATCAGAAGAGAGGCAAGGCTTGATTTTAATTCACTTCTCAGGGAATTTAAAAATAAAACAAACATTAAAATTACTTTCGTATGTAGGAGAGAATCTTGGGATTTACAAGGTGAGGAACAAAAATGTTGAAAACATACAATTTAAAATTGAAGATGTTAGAAGGTTTCGTGAAGGAATACACATTTCATATTGGAAGGTTTAATTGGTATAGTTGCATCTTGAGAAAACAGATGTGTAATGACTACATGTACGTTGCTTTCCTGCTTTTCATTTGAGGGCATTTACTGTGGCATTTTTTTCCACGTACATTAAACTTAAGGTTGAAGTGAAATCAACCTGTTAAATCATTAAACTTAATCCAACAACAAACCTAAACACAACAAAGTTACCATTTTTCATTTTTAACTGTTGTGTACCTGTAGGAGGCCGGAGGTTCCCTGAACTCCACACTGCCGTTCCTCTGTACGTTGCTGTCCTGAGTGGCATTTCTCAAAGGGCTGCGTGAGTTGGTCTTTGAGGGACTCTGCTTATTTTCACCTCTAGTTTTTGAAGTCCCTCTAGATTCATCATCTCGTGATCCATCTGTAGAGAAATCACGTCAGAGCAAGTCACTATAACCTCTGAAAAACCAGATGTGTCAGAATGAAGATTATATGTTTTGAAGTAACTCGCCTGTGTCGCGAGATGTTCTGGACGCCTTTTTCTTGGGGGTAATGGCGATGGATTCCAGAAGAGCACCGGTTCCCGGAGTGGCCTCCAAGCGATTTTCTATATGCCGCAGCTACAGAAGTAATACATATGCCAGGTTTCAAACACACAAGCAGGTAGTAGACACGACAGCAATAACAGACAGATAAACTAATCTCCACTGTAGGTTTACTTACAGCAGCTTTGGACTGCGCCAGAGCTTTCCATGCTGTCGTCAGCTCTGAAAACGATTAAAATAAAACTAAGGATCCAGCTTTACAGTAAAACTAGCAGCATAAGTAACATGTAAAATTCTTCAACACACACCTGTGTCAACATTGTGATCAATAAACAATTGAGCAGAACTTTTATGGGGTATCGTTCTGCTGCTCCTCATCTCTCCCGCTTACCTGCAGTAGGGATTAAAACATAATAAAAAGGTACAAACTCAATGTGTTTTTTGGTCCGATTTAAAAAATAAATAAAAACAGCTACTGAAATAAAGCAATGAGGGACACACAATATATGCATATTCTCAGCTTAAAGGCAATCAGAGAGTCACAGTAAAGTAAAACTGAAAAAGTAAAAAGCCGATAATTTGAGACAGAAAGAAAAAGCGCTCTCCCTTAATAAAAGCACACATCAGCCAAGTTGTGTTTACTGAAAATACCTGAAAAGCGGAGTTAAATGACTGAATCAACCCATGCACTGCTTTTATCACATAATAAATGCCTGACACCATTTTGTGTTGAAGACCTTGTACTTCTGGGCATGACTCTATAATAAACTTAGTAGTAGTTACTTTATAGTGAGGCCACAAAAACTTTCTTAGTCATGTGTTGTGTTTTTTTAAGTTATGCCTTTTACTCATACCAATCAAGTGACACAGCCAAGAGGATGAAACCAACAGGAGGAGAACAAAAGCATTTTATCTCTTTGCGGCAGCTTTTTCTTTTTACATGTGGGGATTTAAGCTTCACAGATGTGTTATTACAGCATAGTAACCAGAAAGGGTTTTAACAATAGGTCCACAAATCTGTGTTGTTTAGATTGGATGAGACCAAAACTGATGTTGGTTCCTAAAATATCAGTGTTGGCCAACACTTACTGGGTTTAGCAAACTGAAAGTGCAAACGTCTGCATTATTAAACGCTTCTTGTTAGGAAACTAAAGCCGTATCCTGGTTGTTCTAAGAAACAAAGAAAGAAAAACACCATGCAACTGTTATAAAATAATTAAAGATAATTAAATAATCGAGTGTCTTTAAGTTGTAAATCTAAGGCCCGTTTACAGCTGTACGATTCATGTTAAGAACTGTCTGATATTTCTATCATGTGGATGAAGCGGATAAACAAAATAAGACTGAAGTTAAAAGCTTGTCTGAGAGGAAGTGAATCCTTTAAATAGATAGGCGAGGGAGTTTGTGTTAAACCAATCCTCTCACGAATACTACGAGTAAGGTCAGACGTAGTAACGTATGTGTATTTCTTTCAGAGTGGTACACCCAGTATCCGAACCAACTTTATCCAAAGCAGGCACGAGATTGCACGGTTTATTAAATGCAACTTTTTTGAACAACTCCAATCCACTGTACAGACATACTATTACACAATCAATAGGTACAGTGTTAGAAAAAAAAAAAAATTTCAACACAGCTAAAGTGAAAGTTAGCTGGTGTCACATTTGGATCTTAATATGAAAAAAACTGTTGCAGTCTAAGTTCAAAACCACAACTGACATAATATGAAATACACAACTTGTGAAGAGGAACTAGATGTTAGCGTTTTTCCTCTTAACAGGAAAAGTAACTATTGGTTTAGTTTTAGTGTTTAACACCTAACTGTTACAGCTTTCCTACTTATTCAACATGAAACACTTCAAATTAAGTTTTATATTATTTTATTACTGCTGACCGTCAACACGTTTTATTTGCTGAATGCGTTAGAAAAGAAAAGAGGCTACTTTTAAAACAATTACAACACAAATCCAGTTAATTTAAATGGCTTCTTGATTTAATTTACAGACTCAGTTATCAAGATATGAAGGGCTGTGACTAACGAAACAACAAGAAACTCGTTGTTTCAAGGGTTTCGAGTTCAAAGCCATTTAAACAGAAGCGCTTTTCACGATACATTTATTATTTTTAAAGGAAGTCCCGCTCTTCTGATAAATAGTCGGTCGTATGAAAAACCTATCTAACAAACTGTAACCATTCCTTAGATGATCGCGCGTTTAAAAGCGGAATAAATTAAATCCAGTTAATAGTTGGAACCGCCGCCGCAAACTCGATAGTTTCGCTAGGTCGTAGGAGAATCATTAACTACTTTTCAACACTAAAAATAAAAAAATACCTTTAGGAGATAGATCCTGTGTGTCTATTTGTCCACATTTACACGGATGTGCTCATGATACGAAAGCCTTGAAAATCTTTAGCCTCCTCCTTCGGTTTCCTTTAGCGATCTGTTTGCTACCGTTAGCCTTAGCCGGCTAACGTTAGCTAACCAACTAGCCAGAAGCTAGAGCAACTAAACTACCAACTTTTTCCAGCGACGTGTGTCCATTGTTTTAACTTTCTTTAAAAAAAGACATAGTATCCAAAGCGGCAGCGGGGTCTTTTAAAAGCAGAAAGTTCGCCCCGTCACTCCCCGAGGTCGCATTTCCCGGGTTACTATGTTGATGTTTTTTAACGGTGAAACTAGTATCTAGGACGGGTAGGAAACCGACACCAAAATATCGCGATAGTTGGCCGACGTCATACGTGACCACATTTTTGATTAGGTTTCTCGATTAAATTATGTAGTATGCATGCTTAACGTGTTTTGTTGATTCATTGTGTTTAAAAAAGGTTTTATGGACTTTAAATCTGAATTGTTTATTGTTTATTTGCTTAATTATTCATTTATTTTTGCAATTTTAGTTATTAACTTTAGTAGAGCGCTTGGCTATCGCTTGAAGTCGGTGGTTTAAATGACACACGTGTAAAAGAGGCTGTAAGTAACTGGTAAAAAAAGAAATAAATATTTTAACCTATCTCCCAAACTGAAAGAAAAAAAAAATCAGAACCTTTTAGACTTTACTACCCTCTTGTGGTCAAAATAGGTGTTACATAGAAAACACCAGACTTGTGCAAACGTGCAAATCTGCGTGTGGTTTACTTTAATCTGATCATAAACATTAAACCGGGTGGAATCGGATTATTTTAAGCAGTTTTAACTTAAACATTTAATTGAAAAAATGTTTCCCATCAATCCAAACGGACTGTTACAGTTTGCATTTGTCTCAATGACAACAAATGTGCGCGGTGTGCAAACGAGACAGTTCACTGGAAGCATGTGTGGTCAGTGTCCACAGGTGAGTCATAAATATATAAACCGCACTGCAGCAGCCCGTTATGAAGGCAGACCCTCTGGTCTCCAGGTTATGGATGCTTGTTGAACCATACAGAAGGCAACAAGTAGGTTTTCTGGGGTTTTGTGTGTGTGCGCATGTGTGGGATGTTTTAAAGCATTGATGTTTTGAAACAGAAAACAAGTACCCTAAATTGTATCATGTTAGGTTTATTTTTTAACTACAATGGTGCATTAAAAATATGGTGATGTACTCGCAACCTCAGTGGATATACTATAACTGGATATGCTATAACCCAGACTGCTCCTCCTCCCTCCCTCACTCTCTCGCTTCTTCTCTCTCTCTGAGGATTCAAGGAGAAAATATTACAGCAGAGCGGCTTGTTTTTAAGGACACATTTTAATTTTTTTATGGTGGAAAGGACTGACATGGACAGAAGTTGTTGCTTTTTAGGTAAGGTATTATGTTTTTTTCCCAATGTAATTCATTAATTCTTTAGTCTCTTCAACTGTAAACAACTAAAAGGTGTTTTTATTTATATTGAGGAAGAGCAGAGCAAAGATAATTACTGCTGTCAACAGCATTTAGTCATAAATTAGGATTAAGCAAATACAATAGAATTAAGATTGAATGGTTGACAATTCAGAAATTACGGACTTTATTTAATGCCACATCCTTAAAGTTCTCAGCTGTTGACAGCGCATTAGTCATTTTTACTGGTTCTTTTACATTTTCTTTTTCCAGTTCATACTGAGTGTGACATAGCAAGTGGGCACTGTTTGAGGGCTGCAAAATCAGCCTTCAGGCAAAAGGTTCTGATGGTTGAGTTAGTACAATTCCCAGTAAAAGAAAGAAATCCATTAAGTGTGAGCTGCAAAAAGCAGAGAATCTTGCTGCCTATGAATGAAGATAGAAGAAAATTGAGACCATTTTTTAAATGTTACGTAAAAAAAAGACAATATTTTTGGCTTTCTAGTTTCAAATTAATATACCCTTTTACAGATTTCCTGTTTATTACCATTGCTTGGAGTTAATAGTTGGGCTTTTTCATTCTTTTCTTTAAAAAAATCTGCACTGGAATGAAATGAGCCGAGGAAACCTAAAAACATATACATTTTAAAAGTAAAATAGCAAAGGAGAGAACAGTTTGAATTGTTTGTGATTTAGATGTCAAGCAACTGAATGATAATTGCCATTCCATATGATTTCGTCACTTAGCATATATTTTCTTGTCTCCCCTGTAGGGTGATAGACTTTAACTAGAATTAATCAAGTGGTCGTTTTCTTCGCTAAGAGAAAATGGATCTTGGTTTTGATTGATTTCTCTTCTCTGGACTGCCCTGTTAATTATTTAATCATATGAACACTTTCCAGTTACCACCCCGATGTCTTTATTTCTTGTTTTATTAATCGTTCCTTGTTGAGTGCTCTGATTGGCCAGACTAAATAACACCATTTTCCCTGACAGTTGTGTAAATTGCTTTTCACGGTGTATAAATTATTGAAGCTGTTCAGCTTAAAGGAGAACTTCAGTCGACTTCTTAAACCCTTGTTTAAGAAAAAGCTTTTTGTTTAATGACAGTGCTGTCTTTAATTTCAGATAAAGACTGCGGTTAATTCCTCTGAAGAGTTTGTAAACACAGAAAATTGAAAGCATATTCAAAACACTTGAATTAAGGTAATTTTTTTTGTTTGATTGTTTTTTTACAGTACAAACAGTTAGTTTATTTTTTTATTTGTGAGAAACCAACAAAAAGTTGTCCAGACCTGTCTGAATTTAACAAGTTAGAAAATATTCAGTGTTTTGACACACATTTGTGTTTAGTCCCCTTCAATATTCAAGAATTCATTGTTTTGTTGGTGAACATTCATGAACATACAATATAAGAATGACCAAGGAACACCAGAAATGTCTGGGAGGAAGTTTTGAATGAGTTTAAAGCAGAGTTGTGTTGTAAACTAATATCCCAGTCTGTCTAACTAACTTGCAGGGAAATTAAAACTTTGGTGAAAGAAATAGCTTAGATCTGTATGGTCACTTGAAGGAGTTCTTACTGATCCACAACTTAAGTAAGAAAGTGATTCGATGGACCCGCTATTCGACGCGCACTTTAGAAGTGTTTGAAAAATGGGTAACAATAAAGTTGTTACTTTAGAAGAACTATATAATGTCGCATTTACAATTTGCTACACACCACATAGGAAAGGCTGTAAAAAATGTGAAAGAAGTGTAAAGGCATAGATGAAACCATTACTGAACGTTATGCCACAAATTCAAACTTCTATTGGAGGTGGAACATTAAGACACATCTGCCTAAAAATGCCAACTGTGAAATATTATCATCATGCTGTGGGGAGGCTTTTCTTCAGCAGGGACGGGGACATGGATCAGGTTTTATGAGAAGGTAAATAGAGCTAAACACAGAGATCGTGGCAGAAAACATAAAAGCAGCCAAAAACCCGAGACTGTGGTGAAGTCCTGCATACTTAAGTAGAAGTCTACTTTAAAGTAGAGGGCTGAAACACAATGGAATTGTCATCATCTAGGACTCTGGGTTCAATTTGGTTGTTTTGATAATTTTGTCTTTTCTTAGTCTATTATTTGTTCTAATTGTGGCTTTATTTTGATTATGGTGTTAGCTTATTAATTCTCACCACTTTTGCTTTGGACTTGTTATCTAAAGTTTGAGCCTCTGTTAAATATGTGACATAAAGCCTCTCTTTACTTTATCTTTCACCTACCAGTAAGCTTCCCTTCTCAGCTTTTTCCTATCTCCAGGTTTGTCTCTGACTGCTGAATTTCCCAGGTGCATTTGCTTACCTCTGATTGGTTTCTCTGCTCTCTAAACCAATCTCTTGCCTTCTTCAAGCTTGTTGGTTTGCATTGTTTTATAGTGGTTACTTCATCTTTCCTTTTTTTGTGTGTTTACCTGGTGTCCCCAGCGTTCTCTGGTCTAAGTTGTAAGTTACTTGTTAATTTTTATTACACATAGTTTTTGTTGAAATCTCTCTGAATTTGAATTTTCCTTCACTCCTAACGTTGACAGGAATGGTTCAGATTAAGGCAAGTACAGTAAGTGTTTGATTGGCCCAGTCAAAGTCCAGATCAAAATTCTTTTTAGAAGTTCAGACCAAAATGTGTTTAGTGTTTCACTATTCAGGTAGGGTAGGTAAGAGCTGCTACAAAATAAAGAGAATGCTATGAAACTGCAGTGTCAGGCTCTGTTTTCAGGACAGAGCCATTAATTTAAACATTTGTGTGTGCCATTCATTACTCTTCAGTATAGCACTCAGTCAATGCAACAATAATAATGTCTGTAAAATAGAAGATGTCGTTAAAGGCTTTTTAAAGCAAAATTATGGGTTTTAAAACTGGTACTACATCTAAGATGTTGTTTAGATGAGGGATTTGGGGGAGCCTCATGATATTCAAACTATGTTAGGAAAAGTTCAAGCTGGAGTTTGTGAACGGCCTCTATTGGGATGCTAGTTGTCAGTAAGGTGCGTGCAAGGCCAATAAATGTCTATAAGGTTTGAAATACAGCATTGAGATCTTACAAATTATCACGCTTTAATCCTCTCAAAGAGCACTGTTCATTACCATCTAAAAATGGACAGGGTATAGCACTGCTGCAAACATTAATTGTGCACCCTATAAACTGGGATTTTGTTTTTCTGTTTTTTTGGGGGGAATGATAAGAAAACAGCAGTTGGGAGGGAGACACAAGCCATGAACACTAGATTATGGACAGCAAACATGTGAATACTCATTTAAGACTAAAATACAACTTATTTGGCATGTACGGTATACTGTTTGGAACCAAGCAGTAAAGCGAGGACAAAGTATTCAAAAAATATCCTCCTTTTATTGTTAAAAAAAAAATTTAATTAATTAATCAAAGAAAACACTCATAATACATAAAAAATGGGCCTAAAAGAAAATAACTTAGATAAACTTGGCTAAGGATAACACAATCTGACCACTCACAATAAACGCATAGGGGAATTTATACCCACAGCCTAGGCTACACAAGAAAATGAGGGGAGTGGAAACTACACAACAATAAACAAACCTAAATAAGTAATTGAAACTTACAAATCATAACTACAACACAGATATCAAAACTAAGACATCCTTTAAACAGTTTTAAGATTTTGGCAGCTTCTCCAGAGTCAGGTCCTGCATTTCCAGCAGCTGTATTGGTTCTTTCATATTTGCCTTTCCCAGCTAATTCCTTTGACCACAACAAAATAAACAGTTAATAATATTCAAGGTGATCACTAAATGTGTGCACTCATATTGGCACACATCCTAAAATAATACCAGAAAAACTGCAATAAGAAACAACAAAAAAGACATACTGTGTGAAAGAAACACTGAAATACTAACACTGTGAATTAGCTGCTGCAATCTCCACAAACGTTAAATATAATGGGCGAGAGGAACAATCTTGCTAAACATAACTCTGAATGCTCCATCCCTCTAGTACAACACAGTGGAGCCAGCAGGGTGATGTGTGGAAGTAATTTTGAAATATAAAATCAGTGTTCAGATGAAGAAAAAAAAGCACTGGATAATCTGTTTGGCTCAAGCTGGAAATTTAAGCTTAGACTCAGAACCAATTGTTTCTTATATCTTTAGAGATTGCCTCTCAATCAAGCTCCACAACTGAAATCAAGTAGACTGGAAAAACTCAAACTGATGGACTTTTGATCCAATGCTGAATTTGAAAGATAACTACATTCAGAATAAAATCTCTGAAGTAGAAATAGAGAAGTAACATGTCAGATACACAAAACTCTCCAAATAATTGTAAAATAACATATTTTCCATGTTTATGGATTCAGGGTTTAAAATATTTAAGCCTTATCATACTGCTATTTATTTGAAAGACTCCCAGTTTGCAGTGTTATATTGACATGATTGAGCTTGCAGTGCTAATTATCTCTTTTTGTGTTTTTTGTGTTACTCATGAACTTATCAGATTCATATAAAAAAACAGCGGGTTTACCTCTATAATTATTTTCTCCAGACCTTGGTGGATTTCTGAATCTGTCCGCTCTTGTTGAAAACAGCAGTTAGCCTTTTTTCATCTTGCATGCTGACTAATACCTGGATATTCATTTTGGTTTTCAACAGTTTGAGTTTACTGTTGAACAGACAACCAGAAATCTTGCAAAACATCTGCGTTTTGCACGTGAACATATTATAACACGTTTTTCATTTCTCTTAATCCAGTTGCCTCGGGCGTCAGGAACACAACCTCAAATTTTTTTAAAGTATTCTGCTTAAATAAAAAACAAAACACCTTAGAGGCTACAATGTCCGGTGCAACCCGTAAAATCAGATTTGTGTTTTGTATTGGGAGCCATGTGACAGATGTAGGACCTAGTAATTTGCGACTTAAGTTTACCTTCAGCGCTGGGTTTTCTCATAGTCCCACATATACACAGGATGATGACAGATGGGATGTCAGCTCTCTATTGGTATTCTAGTTCACCAGATGTCTAGACTTTATTCAGACTTTATTAGAACTTGACAAAAAGAGAGCACAGAGTGCCTGAAATCCCTTCTATAAAAATACGAGACGCATTTTAGGATTGTAAAGGCAAATAAATAAATAATGGAAAAATTAAGGATTTTTGTGTGTGTGTTTATAATTCAAAAAAGTTTTCCACAATTTATTTGAAAGCAGTTTAACCTTAAATCGGACACAAAATTTTCAGCTTTGGAAAAAAAGTCCACAGTGGCAAACAATACTTTGGCCAACTCTGATTTGCAGACAGGCCAACCCAAAGTTATGTTCTTCTGGTTCCATTTTATATATATTTATTGGTTGTTTAGTTATACCCCAAGGAATCACAAAGTCACGCATCTGTAATTAGAAGTGGCTTTGATCAATGACAAATTGTAAAGAACACATAAAAAATAATTTTATCAGTTCATCTTGAATGTTAGTTGTACAAATGACATTTCACTGATGATTTTGTTAAAAACTAAGTTAAAAGGCTGGATTTCTCTAAAATATTTTGAATATTTTGATGCTCCATATGCATTGCAACAGCAGAATAAGATTATTATAAAATATCTTTTTAGAATTCTTTAGTTAAAGCAGGGTAAATTGGAGGATACAATACAAATACCGGCTTTTATTTATTTTTGTTGTCAAATACACCAAAACATAAATCCAGTAAATTCAAAACCCGACAATCTAAAGATTCTTGTCTAACTGAGAGCTAAAACATGCTGTAAAAGAAAAAATCTACGAATTAAAGCTGAAATAAATCCACATAAATAGTTCCCCAGTATATTTGCTGTCAAACACTTTGATCTATTCAAACTCACTGTTCACTGCACAATACTTACGTAATGATGACATGAAAATTTAATGAAGCCCGCAGGAATATGGGTTTGTTGCCGTTTCAGAATAACATAATGGCACTGTAATAATAAAAAAAAAATATGATCGCATTAAATGGATGTGTTCAGTACTGAGCTGCACACAAGTAGGACTTACTATTAAACATTTGAATTAAAAGCCGTATACATTTTTTTTACTATATTTGCTAAATATAAAAAATGGGGGGAAGATCTTACTAGTTTTTTTAGAAAAAGGTAGAACAGGACACAAAGCCTTCCAAGTCTTTGCAATTTTAGACTTTTTTAAAGGTGATGCCAATAGGTTGGTCTGGGGAAAACACACTATCATGAAAACCATTTGAATATTTAAAGAAAACAAAGAATAGAATTAAAGATTAAGAGACAACTATTCTTGTGGTTGAAAGTAGGTGGAATGAACTGAAATCTGGACTGCAGCGTTTCCCTATTTTGCTTTCTCTTTCTGTTTATTAAAATGCAAACATGGAGGGTTATTGAAAACTCAAACATTTTCTATATAGATTCTGGCACTGCCTAATGCACTCTATATAACACAGCTGAGTAATATCAAGTGATTGTATTTTACAGAGAGTAACTGCTCAGTGTTCGGAGGCTTTAGCTGAGCAAGGGAAAATTGAACTGCTAACCGTTTTAAGTTTCTGAGTCTGTAATCTGTTACAGTCAATTTTTGTGACTATTGACCTAACTGTCCATTCAGTCTCTTTGTTTTAACAGGGAAAACAATGTCGTAAAACTGACAAACCCATGAAGAAAATCATTAGAACTGATATAAGAAAAGTTAAAACTTTGACATCACTTAGTCTTGGATGCAGCTAAGTTTTTTAAAATATGTCTATTTTTCATCAATTCAGACAGATTAAAATTATTTACGCAAATCACACAAAGATTGACTTATATTAAATATTTATTTTGTTAATTTGAGGTAATTATGGTTCACAGCTAAACACAAACCCTCCAAATACAGGGTTTGATTGGCCAGAAAATATCCCAGAAATAAACCCTAGAGAGAATCTAAAGGGTGTTGTCAACAGGAATGTAGATGAAAGCTTAGGGAAGCTATTAAAACT
>JAVLVB010000524.1:2002767-2030168 GCA_032876305.1 Orestias chungarensis
TTTTTTTAATTGGTTGGGTTTCGTATTATGATTTTGTGATAGACTATGTGTTTTTTTTATTTAAGCCGTATGCACCAATTAACAAAAAGAGACTGTTGAAATATATCGCTTAGGATGATGTTTAGAAATTACATTGTGATTTGAATAACAGAGAGTGACCGCAATATTCTAATTTTATTGAAACGTACATATTTTTACTTGATCAGAATCTTTATCCTGCCTTTATTTCAGTTCCTTTCCATCTTCACAACCAGATATCGTCAGACTGTATTTTTATCACTGCAGGAGATTAATTTGCCATATCTAGTATGAGACATATTTCCTTGACTACCCTCCTAGAATATTAAAGCTGAACCTGAGGGGTTTACCTCTCTAAAAACAAAACTGTTATTTTCAGCAGGCTCAAATTTTACACCTGACTTCTTCAAACAATTTATCCATTAGTTTCAGGTGATATAACACATCCTGATGTGTGTTTGGCCACTCACCAGGTTGACATCCAAGCTGGACGGCGGATGGCTGCAGTATGATGTGTAATTAGGCAGTCATGCGGTCTGTTAGTAAGGCCCCAGCAGGTGCTTTCGCCTCCCTCAGCCTCGCTTTCACTCCTCATTATTAACTTTGCAAACACCTGCCTGTCCAGCGAAGAGCATGAAATAGTGTTTGGCCCCTACAATTGAGAGGTTGGATTTTAAATGAAGACCTGTGATCTTTTTTTTTCTTCTTTTCATTTGACCCAAAGTGAGTCAGAGGAGTTGGTGCAAGGCTGTGGGTTTGATGTTTATGAGTAATTCCAGGTAATGGCAGTGAAAGCTTTGACATCAACCGGAGCTAATCAGCAAACTGCCTCTTAAAAGTTAATGGGGAGAATTAGATCAAACCCTTGTCGACCTTCTTGAGTTTACGATTCTGATAATTGTGAGGAGCCACAGAAGAGTAAGGCGGAAAACCGGCTGAGGCTTGATGTTTGACTCTGTGGATGACTTTTTCTTTTAAGCTTTGAGGTTATGAAGTGTTCTCAGGGTGCTGACAGTTGTTATAAAAACCTAGAAAGAGTTAGCTTTTATTCAACCTCATTATTATATATTTTTATTTCAGTTTTAATGAACCCTTAGAATGGCAAATTTGACATTTTGCTAAATGAGTCAAGAGCAGATTTATAAAAGACAGGAAAGTAAACTCTATGTAAAAAGGTCAGAGGAACCCAGTGACCAGTACGTATGAAGTCAAATAGGATTTAAAATGTCAATTAAGGTTCTCTAGGGAAAGTAAAAGTAAAAGTGTGCCACTATGAGGAACGGTCTTATGTGAAAAGTTGTTAAAAGTTTTCACCCCTTGCCTGTGCTGCTCTTGTATTGCTTTTACAAACATACAAACTTACATACACTTATACACATTTTGACAAAAGTTTAAAAAATTGGATAATTAGAAAACACAAATTCAAAACTATATTTTTAAATCGATAGAAAAATTAAATAATGACAAACAATATTTTACATAAACTCAGTGCTTGATATTCACCCCTCTTTAAGCGATTATTTAGTATATGCGCCTTTGGCTCCAATCACAGCATAGAGTCTGTTTGGAATGGTCTGGCTTCCACATCTGGGTGCTGCAGTTTCCCCCATTGTCTTTGCAAAGCTGCATAAGGTCTGCCAGGTTGTGGGGAAATTGGCTGTGGAGAGCCTAACAAAGTCCTGCCAGAAATTCATTAGATTGAAGTAGGGGCTTTCACTGGTCCACTCCAACACATCATCCTGGTTGCATTCAGACAATTTCTGTATATCTCAATCTGGATGTTTTAGTCAGTGTCTTGATGGAAAATAAATGTTCTTTGATCCATAGTTCTGATGCACATGGACAGAAATTTTGCATTCATTTAATCTTTTACCTCAACAAGCTTCCAGGATCTGCTACCAGGAAACATTCCCACAGCAGTACACTGCCACTAGGATGCCTCACAGTGAGGATGGTTTGTTTGAGATGATGTTTGTTGTCCTCTAAGGATGGTTTGTTTGAGATGATGTTTGTTGTCCTCTAAACATGGCCTTTTTGTCGGATCACCAAAAATATAATTTTTTTTATCACATCAGACCAAAGAGCTTTCTTCAACTTGACCGTTGAGTCTTCCATATGCATTTTGGCAAAATCTAGTTAAGCCTTGATGAGGTTTTTTTCTAACAGCGGTTTTTTTTCTTGTTGCCATTCTGCCATTAAATTTTGAGAAATCCAGTTGTAATATGTCTTCCATCTGAGATTATGAAACTATTTTGTTGTCTCCTCCTTGCACTGTCACATTCATAGTTTTACAGTGACCATATTCCTAACATTTCTGATGATAGATTTAGCGAAACACCGGGAGATGCTACAAGTGTCTTAGATATTTTTTGTCTCTATTCCATGCTTTATATTGCTATAAAATTAAGTGTTATTTTGTGTTAATGCTGCAATTGTAGCCATAAATACTGATTAACCTGCATTATTTTCCAGACACAGGTGTCTTTATACCAGAGTCTCTCGAGACACGATCACTAATCACAGTTGTTCTTCTTTCCACTCATAGTGAGACTACTAGCACTACTTGAATGGGTCTGTGTTGAATTCGGTATGTTACTTTAAAGGAGTGAATATTCATGGGATAACTAAATTTATGGATTTGTTTCCTCAGTTTGTCTTTGACTATTATGTGTTTGGTTAAGGCCAAAATACATGCAAAAATATTAGATTAATCCATTCAACTTTTCCCGCTTCATTTCTTTCAACAACTGGGAAAATTATAACTGCAGACTATCTCCACAATCTCAGCTAAAAGGCAGGGTACCCTCCAAATAGGAGTGACTGCATCTTCTGCAGTCACTCAGGATGGATAACGTTTATACACACTCTCATGCAGGGGCAATTCACATTTACTCCTTATGTTAATAACCCATAAGGGAAAATGTTGCAACAGTGCTCCATGCAGTATAAAACTAATAAAATTAATTTAAATAAAAACCACACAGGCCATCGTAAAGCAATAAGAATAATAGTTCAATAAAAACATGATAATTAAATTGTTAGAAAGGCATATGAAGGATTAACTTGAGAAGATGTGATCAGACCCTTTGCAGTACCCAGTCTGGCATGTTTGATGACTGTTCAACTGTGGCTTAATAACGACTTACAAAGATTCAGACAACATGCCTGTATTAAATGATGCAGTTTGTTAGTAACATAATTGTCTCATTCTGTCCTTGAGTCAAATCTGAATGCCAAGGCTGCAGCATCCATGCTTTTTTATTTAATATTTACTTGATGTTTAGTTTTCTTACACTGATATATAAAGTCATTCTCTAGATCATAGCCTAGTCTGATAACAGCTACACTGTTTAATAAGGCTAAATAGTCTAATTGGCTCTAAACTTAGTCTAATATTTGTCATTCTCAGCTTTTGTTAGTTTTGGAAAAAATATTTGTAGTCCTTCAAGTGACTTACAACTGAGAACTTCAATTTATTCTACTAGATTTCCATATTTAGAGGGGAAAAAAAAACAAAAACAGCTGAATTCCTGAAGTCAGAATGCATGGACAGTATCTGTTAACAATATTTTTTAAATTTGCCTCAGTCTCAAATACATTTTAGTCAGAGATTTAACTGTGTGTGATATGTGTGAAAACAGTATGATGCTGCTACCGTAATTTTTAAATTAGTTTTTTTGTTTTTGGTGTGCTTAGAGTTTAGTGCTAAATGTTGACCTTATCCTGCCAAACCTAGTAAATTTTGTTGAACGGTCATGTCATAGAGGATTTGTATTATTACATTTTTTAAATTTTCATTTGAGATTGATAGAGTATTTTTCAATTTCACTGTGTGCCACATGATTTATATTTTCAGCTTAGGGATTTGTAGGTTGTTTCACAATTTAGCTCTGCTTTAACCTTCTCCACTGCTTTCACCGTGGCTAGTATGCTGTGTTCCTTGGTCTTTATTTTCCTTTTTGTTCATTAATAAAACTCATACATCTTTAAAAAACACCTGATATTGTAATTAGTTGATACTACATACATGTGGAGTACGTACATCTAAAAATTTGGGGACTTTTAAGGACACTTGGCTACACTTTATTCTGTTCTATTGTATCAGAGTGAAGGGATTGAATACAAATGAATGCCATACTTTTTTAGGTTATCTGCAAAAAAATGTGAAGCTATTGTTTTTGCTAAAGTTTTTTTGAAGTTAAAAAAACAATGTAGAAATGTTCAAGGGCAATGGATGTTTTCATGAGAAATGAAAATACAGCTGTGAAAAACAATAAGAAGACGACAAATGCCCGCTTACATACTGAATGGAGCTTATTTGTTGTCTTTTTTTCCATAAACACAAATAAAAGCTGATGATCATAGACTTGCCAGTTATTGGCTTTAATTATAGTTAAAGACCAGAGAATAACTAGCTTCTCTACAGAGAAAACTACGAAAACCGGAACCCTATTTTTTCATATAGATAGCCATTTAAAGTCAACGTTACACATTATTTATTATGATTTCTCACTTTTTGTCTTTGCATCATTTACTCTGTTTGTCTTTGATCCTAAAAATAGATCTCACTTTCCAAGTCTTGCCAATAAGTTTTATTCTTTTGTTTTGTTTATCAAAAAATATATATATTTTTTTCATTTTAATGTACAAGGCTCTTTTATCTGGGAGGATCTTGATCTAATAATAAGAAATAATAATGTATACTTTATTGATCCTGTAGGAAATATTTTTTTGGTGTACACCACACCGAGGTAACCATTTTGCAGGCGCCAGGTAGGCAGTAGCGCAAAGGGTCGTGCCTAAGGATCCACACTGGATGATGTGGTGTATTTTGCCCGAGGCTGGATTCAAACCCATGACCTTTGGATTGGAAGTCTTGTGACATTCCAATGGAGCTATCCAGCCAAGTTAATCTAATCCATTTGTCTAAATTTGAAGATCACACATCATCTAATTTTGTTGCCATTTCTGTTCAGCCACTTTGAAAACACAATTTTGCAAATGGATTCGATAAGCACAACATCAATGAGAGTTCCCTGGACATTTTGTCTCTCTACCTTCCAGGAAAATCACGCAACAAATAATTAATCTGTGCAAGTTCACTGTGTTTTTTGTGTTTGTTTGCTTTTTTCTTTCACTTACAGTCTTAGTCTGGACTGTAGTTCTGTTTACTGATGCAAACAAAAAGTAGGGTGTATGTGGGTGGATTAGAGTTGTGTAAAATGGCACTTGCTGTTTTGATTCTCTTTTATTCAAATCCTACATTTTTGTCAAACATATGCAGTTTAATTCCCCAGTCAGAAAAATAAGTTTTTACCGCGTATGTCAGACAGACAATCGGTAGAAGTGTATGTGCTGGTTTTGAATAATATTTTCTTTCATTAGCTACGCAAAAGTCTAAATTTCATATTTAGATGCTTTGGTTGTAAACTTCTATAGTAATAGTCTGGAAAAAAATATATCACACTATAGTTCTGTCATTGAGTTTGTTTTCTGTTAAATGTGCCTACGTTAAGTTTTAGAATTAAATAAAAAATATTAAATGTGCTAAAATAGAAAGAGATACTTTTTACGAAATGTTGTAGGAGACTAGATGCTGATGTTGAAAAGTAAAAATATTGTGTAAAGTTTTACCAAAAATTATTTTACAATTTGGTTAAAACAATAGAGTACAACACCCTAATTAAAGCAGTTTTTTTATTGTTTATTATGGGACAATGTAATTCCAATCAACTTTTTAATAGCTTTTCACCCATGGCTGCTTGCACGTGAAGTATTTTGTTCTGTTTTCAAATAAGAAAAAGGAAAATAAGACGTCAAAAACATTTCCTTGAATGCCTTTTTCATGCCTGTTTTATTTGATGAATCAAAATAATCTAAAACTAAAGCCCTCATCTCAATAGTATCTAACTAATTCCTAGTTATTAGTGTCTCATATGCAGAAGCACATTTATTGATTAACAGCAGGAATGTATTGACTTATACCGAATGAGGGACTTCTACCTGAAATGCAAGAGGATAAAGTACCCTAACTTCTGTTTTTCTACCTTAACAGCTTTCTGATGTGCAGCATCCTATTGTCACAGCTCTTTGTCTTTGTCCCATTAGTTATTGAGGAGCTTTCCTCTGTGAGAGGAAGAGAACATTTGGAAATTGCATCTCATATTTCTCACGTTTGCTCAGCACATCACCAAAACTAAATAAGTCGTCACTAATTCTCAGATCCTGTAAATGAGACGCAAAGATAATTAAATGAGATGCCAGTGTTAGTTTTCCTTCTCCTAACTGCATAATTAAGCATGGCTCTGGCAGTGTTATGTGATTATTTGTGTTGAGGGGCTGGGTTAAAGCTTATATAATTGGTTTGTCTGCTCAGAGGACTGGTGATATTTTAAACAGAGTGATGCCAGTGAGGGGAAAAAAAACAACTGGAGTTTGTAGATCACATTTCTTGTTATAGAGTGGATTTGGTCTGAAGGCTTCACTATCAAAAAACGAAATCATTCTTTTGCAGCATATTGCATGTATTCTATGCATTTTACACTGGGGTAATACGTGTGTTTGACATTTCATTTAAAAAAAAAAAAAAAAAAATTGATGAATGCATATTTGCTACTTTATTACTAGTGAGGGTTTGTTTACAAATTTAAATTCCCCCAATGTCATCCATACACATTTGATTGGTATCAAAAAAACGTTATGTTCTATTTCACTTATAATGAGGCTTTCAAGTTAGGAGTTTAAAAATAACTATTTGTGTAATAGGTCTGAATGTGTGGTAGGTGGTGTTATCTTTATACTGTACATGAGCAGCATTCCTCAATAGGAGTCCTTATGTCTCTCTATGTAGATACTAATAATTACACCCACAAGTTAATACTAAACAAAATAATAAGAAAATCAACAAATAACCTCCAAATAAAGTAGATTTATTTATTTATTATAAATAATCCTTAAGCAGATCATTGTTGTTCTGTCAATAGTGGAAGGCAGCTGTGATTTGGGAAGCTCATCAATAACATGGTTGGCAGTTTGATTTGTGGCCTGTCCAATTACTGCAGTCTCCTTAAGGCAAGATGGTGTGAGTGGGGGCTGGGGTGTTGTTTGTGAGTGCATTTGAGTGCAAATGGATTTATAGAGCCTAACCAAGATGAGATTGCATACAGACAAGTACCCTTCAACAATTAAAGGCACTTTTGGGAAAAACTTTTTATGTTTCCATAAACTGCTTTATAAATTCTGAGTATGAAAAAAATACTTATAATCAAAAGGAATTTGAAGTTCCATAACGTCAGATATGAATTATGCATCATTTTTGTCCATGTGTGTCAGGGCTTCTTGTGCTGCTTCCCATCTGATCTCTGCTCCTTTTTCTTTCTGCAGCACTATGCTAAGATTTCGGACGGCCTTACCATCATGCTGGAACTGGGCTCGTGCTCTGTCAGCTCTCAGTCTCTGACAGATGACCACAATGCTTTGGGGTTACCTCCAGCCAAAGAGTGTCCAGCAGCTGGTTTTGGACAGATGTGTGGCAACAGCAGCCCCAGGCACCATGTTTTGCACCCCTCCCCAACGGACTGCGAGAGCTGGCAGAAGCACCGGGGAGGGCTGGCTGGAGATTCAAGCCTCTACCCTGAGCCCCACCCTCTACTGGATCCCCAAAATTCATCCACCAGCTATGACACCCTCTACCTCCCACAGATGCCTGGGCAGGCTCAAACTCTCCATCCGAACCGTCTTGGTCTCTCTCTGGATGTGGCCTCAACATTCGATGCTGGAGGAGGGATGCTTGGGGTGGATGGAGATTTGGCAGTCAGTCCCAACGTAATCAAGAGACGGCGAGGGGGCCTGATTGAACAGAAAGACATTGTCAAAGCACACCAGGCCCATAAGATACATAGCACACCACAGGCTCGCCGTAAAGAATGGGAGTGAGTATGACATTTGTTACAGTACAATGTTAAAATTAACAAATTAACTCTAGTGGAGCAGTCACAGCATATTGAATGAACACTGTTTTAAATAGGAAGTGGATCCTAATGTACTGTGTGAATAAGTACAGGAATAAACTTTAAAGTTTAAAGTTTCCAACAGCTTTCTAAGGTGGGCAACGACATTCAGGAGGAGAAGCAAAGGCAAATGAGTTGGATAAGCAGTTTTTTTTAACAACTGTACCAACTAGTTATGTTGGTATATTTGTTAGTTGTTAGTTGTTAGTTTTTTTTTTATATTAAAAAGTGAAAAAACACCAAACACGAGACATTCATCATGTTGTTTCACCTCAAAAGAAAACTAATACATAGTCAACTAACAAAGTAGGGTTTTTTGCAGGTTATATATTACCCAATGAAACCGTATAGCTACTATTTTATTGTGAAATATTGATGAGTGTGCACTTATTCACACGTTCTTCCATCGCACTGAATATTAAATAGTCATGTGTAAATGTGTGTGTGTCTGTGTGTGTGTGTGTGTGTGTGTTTACTGGCTTCCTGTCCTGCAGTGTAGTGGAGGTTTCTAGATGATTATTGCAGTGACACCCCCCTACGTCTTTTCCTGTTGAAGCCGGAGCTTCACCTCTAACTGGCACCCCCTGTTCCCCCCTTTCAACCTTTATCACCACAGGTACAGGATGCCACATCTTATCATGAGCTATGCCTAAAGAGATGGCGGTTTTGGAAGGCTAATTGCAGAGAGAGAGAATAGGACGTGAGATAAGAGAGGAGATGACGTAGGCTAAATGCAGGGGAGGTGATGAGGAGACAGAGGATGAATGAGAACTTTTTCTGCTATAATTTGCATTTGATATTTAGGTCAATGTGAAAGTAGTTTGCAAGAGGATAATTAGTTGATCGAGTAGAGATAGTTGACCATGGACCAGATACCTATTCTGCACCGTACACATATAATTACTGCAATACAACATGACAGATGTAGACTGAAGCTGCTGAAATGACGGTGACCAAAGTGATTCAGCAGGCATCACAACCGTTACAAATTTACCTCTCACTGCCATTTAACGGCAAGCCTCAGCTACCTGGCAGGAGGGAGGAAAATCTGCATTTGCCCTCCATCCAACTGTTGCACCTATTTAGGGTTTTCAAAAAAATTATCCTGATTTCCAAGCCCAGCGTTATACATTATGTCCTAAACACGACATTGATCTAGGCTTGGGTATTTTTGAATATGTCATTAAACGCCCTGTTTCTAAAATTTTCAAACATCAAACATATTATAATCAGTCTTTAAGCTGACATTGATTAAGAACTTTACCAATAATTGAGTCCTAAAAATAAATGACGAACTCATCATTTGAAATTCCTTGGATGTTCATGACTTTTAGAAGGTTGTTCTTAAGTGTCATCTTTGGGTCAGACTTATAAAGATCCATCTTTAAATGTATTCAGTGATTTCAGGCACCCAAGAGGATATGTTTTTAATTTGTACTTCCCATGACCAGCTCATAATCACACACTTGGGAAGAATTGATGTGGTTGGGAGAAAATAAAACATGAAGGTGAAATTTGGTTTGGGATGTTCACAAATCCCCAGAGTTAGTTTTTTTCCCCTTTAGCGTCCCTGTAATTGTTTCATATAAGGTAGCCTAAACTGTTGACTGAGCCGGCTTTTCTTGACCCATGTTTAATCCTAGCGTTTGATGCTTTGTCAAAAAATAATCACTTTGTTAGATGTCGAGTTTTAACCTAATCCAAGCATTTGGTTTTGATGCTTGATCAATAAAGAATGAAGAGACGTACGTGGTGTTTACAGGATTTTTAAAGGGAGGATCTGAATAACGACATCGTCTCGGAACCATTTCGTCAAATAGCTGTGTTTAGAGTTGACATTATTGTGCCTTCAATTACTGTAATCAGACTGAATCAATGTGACAATTTAAGGATAGGAAGAATAGGTGTTGGGCTCAAACAGAAGCACAGCTGAAAATTCAATGATCTCCTGTGGACTTTTTGTTTTGGATGTCTCAAAAAAACATTCAAAAATCGCTGTGAGATCATAAGTAAATAATTGTTAGCTTGTGTTGTGGTCACATCTGCATTTTCCAATTGGTATTTTCAGAGCCTTTCACATTTTTTGGCAGCCATCGTATAATCTGTATAAAGTAGAGCTTCATACATCAGGCTATTAGTTGCTAATGCAAATATTTGGTTCTCTTTTAGATATGCCTGTTGATCCTAAGAACTATAAAAAAAATGCAGAAATACCCTGCCTTGAGTATATTCTGCCGGGAAAAGGGTATGTTTCTGCAGCGAGTCCCTGTTCCCCTTGTGAGCTGGGTATAAGAGATGGATAAATATTTAATTAGATTCATTCATTGGGATTTGACAAAGGGAAAAATATCACCTTTGATTCTCTGGATGATTGGTAAATCTCTTCTTAAACCCTTTCAAATAAAAGTATCTTATTGTAGCAGCATATTCACACACTGAATCATAAAAAATATATATATTTCAGAACATTTGTTCCAGCTGAAAAAAACTTTTTTTCATATTTTGAATAGAATTACTGCCATTTAACAAATCAATAAAGCCACAAACATTTATACAGTTTTACTGGACTAAAGAATGTTTAAATTGCAATCCATCGCTTCCCCTTTCTTTGTAGTACCTGCCCTTCCTTTCTGCACGGCCCTGCCAGCCATGTAGATCTAAATTATAATTATTTTAGTCATGCGCGCGAACACGCACACACACACACACACACACACACACACACACACACACACACACACACACACACATTTAATCTTGCGCGAGCGTGCACACACACACACACACACACACACACACACACACACACACACATGCCCCCCACAAAATGGGGGCTGGTGCTCAACCCCAACCCCCCCCCTCAGCTGCCTTGCTAACAGTACATTTAAAAGCAAGACAGGAAACTCTCAGCACACTATTAAACTAGGTTTAATAGTGTGAAATGGACTCAACAAAAAATACCAATAAACTTCATAAAATCTGATTCAGGCAGAGGACACAGGATTTAGGTTTCTCAGTTGCTAAGCTACAAACCAGCACCTTGTCAATGACATAACTGTGGCAGGTAAAGAATCAGAACATTGAGGCGGGACTCACACCTGGAGGCAGGTAGGTAGGTAGCTAGGCAGGTAGGGAATGCAGGTAGAGAATGCTGATTAATCACTGAGCGGCTTTCAAAAATTTGGCGAAGTTTCCCTGCTACAGAGGTGTATAAAAAGCCAGGTAAACATGTGCATGATATGAGGAGAGCAGGAACACAGAGCAGGCAGACAGATATGTTTATTCAATAAAACAAAAAACTATGAAAATATGTCCATAAATACAAGCAAAGCAACGGCTAAAATGTTTAAAACCTCTTGAACTGTGACAAACGAGGCCGGACATGGACTTGATTTTATAATGTTACTTGCTACAGAGAAAAGGTTGGTTGAGAAGGGCATATAAAGCAAATACGTAGCTCTATTTTTGAAAGGTCATTTGTACTATTGTATTTTGTAGTTGCCAATTTTCTGTAACATCTCATTTTGAGATTTTTTTTTTTACACATCCATTGTCAATGATCATCCAGGTGGCAGTAGAGACGACCAACATCAGAAAAAAATTAAACGTTTACACTTCTTGGCATCAGTCCTGTTGCAGGTGCTCCTAAGTGATCTCAGCTAAATAGGAGAGAAACAGTGAAATTGAGCCATTAGTCGTGTGGGTGTTGTGGTTCATTTTAATGCTGCCAGCCAGAGACGCAAAGTAGTTAGAGCTGTTGGAGCAATAGCAGCATATGTTACATCCATGGCTCATTAAGCTGAACTTGGAAATTAAGACAGAGCAGACTAATGGAGTAGCCATACTATATAGTTTAAGCCTAAGAACAATTTCAAAGTACCACTGCCTAACAGCATAGCAGATGAACAATGTTAATGTCATGTAATGTGAAATGGGTGTGTGTAGAATCTTTTATATGAAATCAAATTGTTTGATTATGATTTGCATCACGTTTAAATTACAAATGTCATGCCTTTATTATTATCGTGTTGTTTTACTTCAGCTTTGTTAGGCTCCTCTGAATTGCAGTTCTTGCCAAGTCAGCAGTGTAGAAGCTTATTAATAGTGTTATTTCAAAACAATATAATGCAGTAATCAAATTCACATTTTTTAGGAATGGTTGTTTACTTTCTCTACAGTTGTGGTTTTAAACTCCTGCTTTAATGTGTCCCTTAAAGCGTTGCTGAATACAGTTGGCAAATAAATGAATTGTTTTAATATGCTTTGCAGTTGACAGAGTTTATGATGTGAGCTGGGAGCAACAGGACTTTCATTAAAAAAATTGGCTCTTTCCAGAGAAATCGTTAGCATTGCAGGGCAGCCACAGCGGAGTCCAGCATGCTGTTTTACCAAAGCACCTCTGATGTTTCTATTTTAGATCTGTCTCAAATTATGTCTTTTACATTCTAAACGAGACCTTTTTAAATAAATATTTACATTTCTTCAGGATACATCATGCTGTAATTTGCAGCACACATATACAGATCTTTGCGATGACATGTCAGACAGTTATGAAAATGAATGTCATATTAAAACAAAAGTTAATGAAATGAAACAAAATACAAAATACAAGTGACTGTTAAGTCTACAGCTGCTTCATGCTCTTCCAGAAGCGAGTCAGTAAATTAATGCAATGCAAGGTTTAAATATTGAACCTCTCTGTCCACCACAGTCTCTCTTTCTTGTGGGATTCCTCAATTCTTATTTTTCTACTACACTTTCTTGCAAAATTTTTGTTCTTTTAAATGTGCTTTACATTTAAATTAGATTCAGATTTTTTATGTATCAAACATATATGACCCTCTTATAAAGGAAGTAGAGCAATAAAGCTTACTCCCTGTGTCCGTGATGGGGCGTATTATTATCAAGACTTCGATTTCTGCAAAATTCTTATATTTGTTTCAGTAAATTCTGTGTACTTCTCTGGCTCTCCTTTTCTTAACACCAGCCCATTTCATTTGGAAGAATATGCATCCTAGACTGCATTTGAGTTAAAATTGCAACTCTCTGATCCAAACAGTCAGTCAAAAGAAAGGTCAAAAGATAGAAATCAAGACTGTTAAAGAGCTCCTCCAGAATCAGCACAGTTAATTTCAACTAAACTTTGCAGCAATCCAGTTAGGGTAACCTAATTGCAATAAACAACAGATTTGAGGTCAGAGATGGCAAATATTTTAAATATTTTTGCCATAATAACAGGAAATATAGTTTATGTAATTTGTTGAATCAAATTAAAGCTTTCAGACCTAATAATGGTTAGGAATAGCGGTGTGGCGTTATGATGATTGGTAATGCTGAGTTGATCAGCTTAATCAAACAAGTTAAAATTTGAACACAATAAGTCTTGCAATAATTATCAAAACAATACTTTGACATTGGTTTGTAATGGACAAGGCCTGTGTAAGTAATAGCCACCGCTTCAATTAAATCGTAATACGCTCTGTTTAGAAGTTGTCTTGAACCTAAAAAAAAAAAAATTAAATTTTAAAGGTGGACAAAACTTCTGTCAAAATTATACCAGAAAGCTGTTGATGGTTACTGAAAGTGTGTGGTTTTACTGCAACCTCCTGAGCAAGATCGATCTAAATTTGGTTACATGTTTTTGAATCTTCAGTGTGGGTTAGAAAACAACAAAACGACTTAAAAACTATAAATATATAGTAAACTTTAAAGGCATGATTAAAAGTTTGAAGTTGTGACATTCAAGTACATTATGATTGCATTGATATGTCTTTCTAGCCATGTATGTCAAATCAACAGCATCATGTAATACTTCCAAAGAGTTACAATCTGAAAATGCTGCAGTCTTCGGAGATAAACGGATGGCAAACTACCAGCCGCGGGTCATTGCTGAAGCCATCGTCTCTGTTTGTATGAACAGTGCGTGGGTTGTTTTACCGTTTACTCTCATTGACAGGAGTGTTCAGAGGCTCAGATAAATCCTTTGTGATCCCTGTGTCTTGTGATCACTGACACAAACACACTCTGACCATCTATAAAGCCTCACATCCGACTTTACTACTTAGAGTCGCATTATAAAACTCTCTTTTCACAGCAGTTTCTTTACACGGACTGTGATATTTAACACACCTCCCATCGAAAAAAAAGGGAATATAGGGGTTATTTTTTCAGCAATTGAGTGGATGCCTGGTGTTGCCCATTTAAACTTCTTCTCATACTGTAGCTCTGAAGTAAATGTGCAATAAGAAAATAAACAAGAGTAAAATTAACAAGCCTAAGAAGGTGCCCTGATTGTTAAAACACTTTTTAATATTTCCCTTTTTTTTTCTTTCTTTCTTTATTTCATGCTTTTTTTCGAAGATGTGACTTCTGTATCCATTATGCTCCATATATAGCTTGATACTAATCTGGCCAGGGAAACATTGACACAACTGTTCTCTCTGCAGAAATCTTCAGCTCTGACAGTTTCCGTCCTTCACTGGCCTATGAGACTTCTAGTGATCAGTTTGTTCTCAACCCTCTGAAATGCATATCTGAAGAGTTTTAAAACCCAAGTCTGTCTGCTTGTTCATGCGCTTTCTTCTTGTAAAATTAAAAAACTTTAAACAGAAACACTGCAGAAAAGCAAACTTTGAAACCTTAATGTAATAAATATTTGTTATGGTGATTTATATCCATTCCAGCTGTGACCAATTGTTATATCTACTGCAAGGACCTCAATGTCAACTAGAGGGCCATGGGTTATTTCTCTGAAGGTCATCACAGCTTCCACCATTAGTGTTTTACCCGTGCAGAGTGGTCCCTTTTTTGAGGCCTAAACCCTTCTAATTGGATCAGCACACAGCTGCAGCAAAGTTGGTCTCCCTTAGCTACATTAATGTCCCTCTGTCAGTGTCAGATAGACACCCCAGTGCAATATAAATGTCAGAGCAGTTTGTCGCATTTGAATTATTAATGATGACACGCTGAAAAGCCACAAACCAGTACGTCTCTCAAGTAAAATAGAGAATAGGGAGAGTGCCGTCATTGAGAGCAAATAGGCAAAGTTGTTTTCTCAGTCTGTCCGCACAGCATTCATTCAGTTTCATTCAAGCTGTTTAGTTTATTGAAGAAATATTACCCTGCCGCATTTAGGAGATTAAATGATAATACATATATTCATGCATTTGTACTCTCGCTCTTGCTCTTTGATAGTCTTTGTTCTTCTTGCATTAGGTTCTGGTCTCTGAGTTTGAATGACAGCTTGTTGCAAGTTGACACTCTTGATGACCATCACAGAGATAGATCCAAATTTCCAAAGATGTGTCAGTTGACGATGTCTAAATGTTACTTTGGCATGCTGAGCAGCGGCGGTGCATTGATGGGGAAAACGAAGATCCTGGCATCAGCAAAATCATTAACTATAATAAAGCAGATGTTTGTACTATAAATAATAAATACAGATACATTTTTTCATGGTTGCTCCACGATGCTGCTACCCCTGTTGTATTTATGTTGAGGGCCAGTTTTCTGCAATGTTTGTCACTTTCCAATAATTTCAATTTCAATTTTGGTTTTCTGTGACCAGGGAATCCTTTTCCAAAATGTTGCTGTCTGTTCTGGATTGCTTTTGTTAAATTGCCTACTTTTATAGATCGAGAATGGATTTGCCTCTTTTATGTAACTGAGATTTAAACAAAGAATAAATAATTGCTGCCCACTGATGGATTCTGTCACCTGATATGTGGATCTCTGCAGCTCTTCTAGTCACCATATTTTGCAGTTGTTTTATTTTTTATATGTATATATATATATATTTTTTTGTTTTGTTTTTGCTTTATTAATCCTCTTCATGCCGGGTCTGTCACTACAGTTGGATTGCCTTGCTTTGGCAGGTTTGCAGTACGATGCTCTGTGAGTTTTTTTAACCTAACCCAAACATACCTGTATATATTTTTTGCCATGATCTGGTAAGGTAAAGCAACATTAATACTTTTGTGAGGCACTGCCCTGTTTTCAAACCACTATCCAATTTTTGCTCAGCAAAATAATAGAAGAATAGAAAAATCAGTAAAACAAAAATATAAACAATGTCCATAAATGGATAAAAAAGTTGGTAAACAATGTGCTAATGGTGCTCCCTAAAATATATTAATATTTGTGATATGTTGAGATGCGTGAAGTGCAGGTGTTACTTTGCAGGTAACCTAAATAGTTTGAAAATGTTTGCTTTAAGAAAGATAGTATTACTTAGTCTTTGTATTCCCTGGATTAAGTATAACCAACAAGTCTTGGCGAATGATCACTAATAATAACTCCTCCCTGAAGACCTAACTGCCTCTTTTTTCTGGTTGTGCCTCAGTGCTACACAGTGATTCAGTTGGCCTGGATCCTGTGGGTGAATAGCTTCAGATTTTAGATTATATGGGTCTATTATACTTTCTACATCTCATTTTAAGTCCATCAAACCTTTATGCTGTAGTCCTCTAAGAATGCAGGTGTCTACATGTTATCTCATTCAAATTTCCTTCCTCAGTCTTATTAATCATAATTTCCATTACTGATAATTGAGTCACTCTAGTTAAACAAACCCTAAAAAATGATGTTAATCTCCTAATACAAACAAATAAAGCTTTGACATTGTATCTTATTCAACAGATTTCATGATAGATCTTTGACCAAAGTATTTTTTCTAGTTCCATCTTAAAAATAAACATTTATAAGTAACTTACAAGTTTTTAAATATCTACTTAAAAGTTTGTACACTGATCATTGCCAAAGTAGCAGACCAATTGACAATTATTCCCCTTCATAATTACACTCTAAGAAAAAGCTATTTGACACAGAAATTACCTTTATTGCCTATCTTCAAAAGAATATTTAGCTTGTGTCCTCATTCTTTAAGCCCTAATATTGAGTTCCAGCATATCTTTGATTGTTATCATCATGCATCTCTGTAGGCACATGCCCTTCTTTGCTGGAACCAGCTCCCTCCCATGAGAAAACCATGTGAAAAATAGTCTCTGCTGCCTTGTTTTTTAACATCACATGGCAGCAACATTCTCCCTCGTTTTCTATTGCCTATTCAAATTTAGACACACAGTGATGCTTACCAGTAAACCTTCTGCTATGTGGCTGCATTCAGGTATCTAGGAAGGAAACATTTTAGATTTGTTTCATAATCAATTAGCACTGGGAAGCAAACACACCCATCTCTCAGCCTTTTTATACTGTATAAACATGTTCTGTCTTTAACAACTCTTCCACTGTAACATTAAAACAAGAAGTACTAATATGGCATGTGTATTAATAATTTTTATACAAAGCATTCTGTGGTATTTCTCATCACAATCACTTTGGCTATAAATCTATCCCGACACACAGTTTAAACCACAGGAAAACAAACACTGCTCTGAAATTAAACTTACCTGTTAACCAAAACATACAAGTGCAGGTTAACTACTATCAGGTTTTGAATCATTCAGACGGTTGTATTTATTAGTTTCCATTAAGAAAATCCTAACCATACTGTCTTTTTTAGCGAACATCAGAGTTTATCATTATCATCATGTAATCACCCATTTTTCTAGTTTATTTTATTAGTAATGATAAATTATATTGTAGTTATCCAGCATCAAAGTTATTTGGTCCTTTTTATTTCTCTGGACTTGTTGAAATTATCAACTTAAAAAATAATCATCCAAAATAAATTAGCTGACTAACGCAGCCTACTCCTGACTGATTGGTGAAGATTCAATCAGAACCCACAATTTCCATCTTTTGCTAATTATTGAACACACCATTCCATGTTCTACCTTGCAAACTAACATCATCAGTCTTCAGAGTGGATGGTGGTACTTAAGTTTTAAGGCACTTCTATACAGGCTGACACAAAAGGTAGTAAAACTTCAGCAGATAATTTTGTTTATCTACTAAACTTGAGAATGACCGTACATTACTTATAAGAATATAAGAAATTAAAGATCTGTGATAAAAGAAAGGCTTCTTAAATCCCCTACACTCCTACAATAAATTAATAAATTAGTTATAAACTCTAACTAAACTAAGCTTAACTAGCTCGTATATTTTTTGGCTACAAAAAAGGACTTTGTGGTGTGATGCTATAATGTATGTTTCAAAAATGTAGTGGGTTATATTCTGTCATGTCAGGGAATAAATAATATGTTCTGAATTTTTTTTAGTTGTACTTAAATTATAGATGCCTCTATAACATAACTGGATTGTTTGTGTAATTATAGATTTCCATAGATTTTGCTCTTTAATTTAGGTAAACAGTTGTATATTTCTCTAAGCTTTTTTATTGATTATATAGTTTCAGTTTCCATTCATGCAAAAAATCTGAACAAATAGTATTTTATTATTATGCGTTATCATGCAACAATAACAAAAATTAAAAAGCTGATTATCAGATATTTAAATGCATACAATGCAGAATAATATCTGTAACTTCACATTTTTATAGATCTTTTTTTCACAAGAGCTTAATATTTACCATAAATGCTAGAAAATAGTGTTTCTATGGCATTTATTTGCAGATTCAGAAAGAAGAAGGAAGTTATTGCAAATAATTTTGGTCACAAATTCTCTTGGTAATTTGGACAAAATTCCCCAAAAAATGTTTCAATGCTTTTCTCTTAAAAGAAAATTAGAAGGTTTTAAACACGTAATTTTCCCCCCAGATTATTTTTATATGTGTTTATATACTTCATCTATTGCTGTATGTAAATCTCTGTGTTTGTGCGCATGCATCCTGAATTGTAGTTAATGTGTCCTTCCATGGACATTAAAGTCCTCTCAGACCAGGGCAGGGGGGCGAAAGAATGAATGAACGACCTCCCTGCTGCAGACCTTGAATTTTCTCCCCATTCACTCATTCAAAGCTCTTCATTAAAATATCAAAGATGGCTGTGCAGTGCTTTGAGAGTTCAGTGCTGTTAGCTTACTTTGTTGTGCAACAGGATTTCTTTCAAACACTGATCCTTTAAAGCCAAATTGAGCTTTGTGTGCAGTCTTAGCTATTTCTAAATTGCCTTTTTGGCCCTTGTTTTGAGATTACAATTCAGTGATTGGAACTTTAATTATGTGGTCAGCATCAATATCCGTACTCCAGAGACTAATGTGCAGGAAAACAAGCCAGAAACGCACCTGAAGTGTATATGAGAGACATTCATCACATCCAAGTCGCCCCACAAACCAGATGGAGTCCAGCTTTTGTGGCTGCATGACTTATGTTGTGCCAGGAGGGAACTTTTCTGACAAATGGGAAGAATGATGCTGGCTAAGCAAATGAAAACGTCATCAATATCCTGAGTGGGAGCACTAGAGTTCACATTGGAATGACTGCGATCTCTAGTGGAGGCACTGAGAGCTGCACACGGAGGGACTCATGCATGCATTCATGAGGCAAATAAATTGTGTTTGTGCCTCTGAGGCAAGCATTTATTATAAAAAGGTAAATGTGCTGAAAAAAGTCCAACAGAATGGGTACACAAGACTGCTGAAATAACAAAGGGATTTTTTTTTTCTGGACAACATAAGTAATATCTTTGTTTTAAAGCTGTACTGGTTTGGTGTCACACGTTAGTACCCTGAAGCAGAATACATTTCCTTGGACAGAATTGACAAAACTCTCACATAATTTGTAATTCCCTCTTTTGATACGTTTTAGCTCATGTTAAACTTGGTTTTGATCCTGTTAGTGTAAAATAAGATTGTGTGATCCACCAGAGAGTGATTCAGTGCACCTTGAGTTGAGCTCATCTGTACGTCTGCAGGTTTTGTAGTTTGGAGCAGCTGCCACTTAAGAAGCCCATTGTGTAATAATGTTGGGATGTAGTGTCCTGTGGAGTGAAAAAATAAGCCCCCTTAATTTACAGCTGCTGGGATTGTGGGTCTAACAAGAACCAAATTTACCACACACATCCATGATTAAGATGAGTACCCAGAAAAGGTGGATTCTGATTCAGTTTTAGTAAATCTTGATCCAACTTGATACAAAAGTGGGTTTGATTAAAATAAAAATGAGCTTAAATACTAGTTTACTGCAATTTGTTAAATTGCTAAATTGTTTTTACTGATAACATGCTTTGTTTTATTTATTGCATTTTATCAACATGACATATATAACTTTCCAATTTACCTGTTTGTGTTTCTACATTATGTGGTTGTAAAATAACTCCAATCCATTGAGCTTTGAAGCAGTAATAGAAATATTCTTCAAACTGCCTAAAGCTTATAAGCTTTTATCCTGTAGCAAAACAAAACAAAACAAAAAAAACATTACCAACCTTCCAGAGATTTTCTCCTATACATGAATTTTGACAATTTTGTTTTAGAGCAAAAGAAAACGTCTCTCATTGCCAAAGATGATTAAATGAAAGCAATCTTTCAATTACCTACAAAAATTCAGCCAGTTTCCTTGGACTATTAGAGAGAAAAAAACACTCAGGTTGTAGTTTGTGCGAGAGAGCAATGATGACCTCAAGTTATTGTATTTTTATAATTCCACTTAAATTTTATGAATACTTGCCAATTTTTGTACTTGTTTTGCTGCAAAGTTGAGAATCGATGTACAGAAGGACATGATGACAAGTTATCAAGTCAGTCACATAACTTTTTAAACAGATTAGTTATTTGTACACTGTTGAAAAAAGTAATTCCTGTTTTTTAGTTTTAATTTAGTAAAAACAAAGTTAGGGTTAGAAAAGTACCACAAAATGCATGTTAAATTAAGATTTCACTTACTATGTGATAAACTAATTAAATCAGGTTGGTCTTACAGACGTAATTGTTCTCTAAACCTATTATTTGGTTGTGCAACCTTTGGTGATTACACCCAGTCAATACCATCCAGTGTTTGAGATAAGTAGAAGTGTCATGTTTTGTTTAAACCGTTTGATCCACATACAAGGAAGACTCCAAGGAGAACACTCAGCAGATAAATTAAGTTTATTGAATATAGAGGAAATGTATCTGGAACCAAGAACTGCAAGGACTGGCAAAGGGAACTGGGAGCACTGGAGAATGAGGTCACAGAAGGTGAGTAATATAGAGAGCTGAGGATATTGTTAAAGGGGTGGGTCTTACTTGAGAGTGATGACTGAAGACTGCCAGGGAGAAGTGAGTGGGTTGATGATGGTCTGTGGAGCAAACTTGTCCAGAGATGGAGCACAGATGGTGTTGCGGGAACTGGAGCAAGCAGACCTAAGGAGCGTGAACAGGTTGGCAGGAATCCAGGTAAGTCATATTGGGTCTCGAAGGGATCTTGGAATGACTTACCTGGGTTAGAGAATACTCTGGCACCGAGGGGACTACAGTTCCGGTAAGTACCTAACACTCAGGCAGAGTGTGTCTGGTCCACCACTCCACTTAAGCTGCTCTGGCACTCAGCAGATGGAACACACCTGTACGGCAGGTGTGTTCAGGAGAGCTCCAGCAGAGGCGTCCTGGCACCTCCGCCTGGATAACCTGGAGAACTACAGGAAACCCCTCAACCCTGAAATGAAGTTGGAGAAAAATGTCTTGTAAAAATGATTTCCCACCAGATATACACATTATTTTACATTTAAACTGTCTGGTTACGATCTGTAGATGTAAAGCCAATTAAGTTGTGTGCACAAACCAGGCTATTAAAGCTGATTTAAATATAATTCATTATTTTCTGAAGTGGAAATAATTTAGTTTTTTGAATCCTTGTTATATAGCAGTGATACTATTTTTTTCTGAAGAGCCACATAGGCAGAAAAAGGAAGTCACTTTCCGCACAAGTGGTTTCAAAGTGGGAAAGTTTGCTTCAGAAACCAAACTCCAGAAGTGGGCAACACCTGCTTTGAGTTGAACTTGGAGAATTTGTTTGGAGCTCAACTATTTCACACTCCAGAGTAACACAATCACTGGGGCAGAGCGGAGTCATGGATGGAGTAAGAGAGGATACAGTACATCCATCTGTAAGGGGTTTTCAATAAAGTTGAAAATGTTCTAATATAAATGAACCTGGATTGAAACTCAACCTTCGGCTCCTCCCAAACTTTAACAAATCCAGTAGCCGAAATGCTGTAGCATCGACGGGTCTTGTGTGCCTGTTTCTATGAGTTTTGGGAAGTGAATGCTCTGACTGCCCTCAACATGTCATTTGGGAGCTTGTATCTTCCTTGGAGTTGCAAGTCTAGAGAATTCAGGAGGCATCTAATGTCAGTAAGGAGGGTCAGCTGCACAATTCGCTGTTGGTCTTTCAACCCTGGCTGTTGGTTCCCCTTGCTGTCCAAGAAGGTGATTTAGTCCTCTTGATCAAATGTAATAGGCCACATGCACAACTAGTTGCATCACATTTTGAAATGCATTATTTCTGAGTTTTGACACCAGTGCCTTCAGATAGATGATATAATGGAAGCTAACGATATTTGTTATTTCATCGCTTTTTTTCATGAGGCAAACCATAGTTTTCTCTTTGCCTTGCTTTCGGCAGCATCAGCACACACACTTGCGAGTTTGGACCAACTGAGATTATTTTCAAGAAAAAATGCCAAAAGTGCATTCAGGATATCCCCGCCTCTTGTTTGACCCTGGAGTGGTAGTAAACACATTTCGTCTTGAAAAGAGTTTCCTTTTTGGGACCTCACCCAAACACACAACTGAGCTACATCAGTGAAGTCTGTGCTTTCGTCCACTGTGATGCTGAAGCAAGGTGCAGCACGCAGATCAGCACACAGCAGGTAACGAATGTCCTTTCCGATGTTTTCCATTTGCCTCATTATTGTTGAATCAGACAACTCGAGTGCTTTTAATCGTCTAATGATCTCATCCTTGTTGGCGAAATCTCTGAAAACTATTTCAGCGCGATCAAAAAACAGCGTTTGACTGTTTAGTAGTCAGAGAAAGATTGTTTTTGTCCCTGGCAAAAATCCACGCTATCTCAAAAGATGCCTGTGTTAAAAGCTGTGCAGTGGAGCTGGTCTTGTTGTGGATAAGTCTTTGCTGCTGACCAAATGAAGTAGTGAGCTGTGTTATTTTATTCTTACAGAGATAAATGGCTACTTTTGGAAATTTTTAATTGTCCATGTTTTGAAGAACTAATGCGACACTAGAAAATTATAATTTTCTTTTTACTAAAGCCATGTTCAAATTTACTTTCTATGTTAATTTTTTGAAATTCAGTGCTAGCTATACATAAGATACTGTAAGAGAAACACCTTCTACAAATCTTTCTCCTTACTTTTTCATGCCTGAGAGCGAACTTATGGCACACATGAACTAATCGTCTGTGCAGTTTCAGGGTGATTTCAACGTGTTGGCCAACTATGGGAATATTATTTTTTCTGTGGTTTACCTGTTTGTGAAAAGAAGGCTATCCATCTGGTTCAAATCCCAAAGCCTTAGAAGATGCTTCAATCCTTTTGAGGCTTTAAACATGAGCTGTGACTTTTTTCAAAATGTTTTCTAACCTACATATTTATTGCACATAGGTTCTATACAAGTATTTTTTTTATTCTACACATAAGTCAAAATTAGGCATGGTTCTCAGCTTTCTAATACATCTCTTTGTCTTTTCTTTTTAATAATTTTTTAGTTAGAAAGAAGGGTTGCTACATTTTTCCAATAAGGCCAAGTAAGATTTCTTAAAGTAAATTTAATCCTCAAAGTTTATCACACTTTAAGGTTCCGACTAAAAAATAGACATGCATCCAGTCCAAACACAAGAACACAATAAAATAACAAACATATAATATAGTCTATATCTAAAAAAACTACATTTTCATTCAAATAATTATTGCAGTTCCTCTATATTGCCAGCAGATGGTAACCACTGACTTTCAAAGTCATATTTCAGCTTCTTTGATGAGCTGCTCTTAATTCCGTCTAAACAAACTCTTACACAACGTAGGGTAGAGTTTGAAATTCAGATGGTTGAATATTGATTGTTAGAGAAGATAAGGCCTTTAAATTTAACACAAATCAGTTACCTCACAGGGAAAAAAACTAAGCAATGATAGAATCTTTTTACGTTTTCAGATTTGATGTATTTGATTAATCAACCAGTGTTCATACGTTAAATAGTTATGTATCGTGAGGAAATAGAGATTTAAGCTTCACTGGTTTGGCAAAACAATGGGAATAAATAGTTATTAAATGCAATTTATAGCTTGATAGTAGCCTGTTGCTTTCTTGTGTATACTTGTAAGATAATGTCACAAACTAGTAGCTTAGAACTATTAAGTTATAAAAACCAAAAATACTATAAATCGAATATGCATGTCAATAATGTACTCATATTTGAATATATACCCTTTAAACCCTATTGGTGAGGAATGTGAATTCGACGAGGATGATTTGGGCAGCGTCAGTGCCAACGACTGCATTGCAGTGTTTTCATGTCAACTATATTTGGCTTTAGAATCTGTCCAAGACCTCCTTGAAGGATTCACTGTTTGCTTTTGTTTCATTTCAAGTGACGTTGCAGCCCCGCAGAGCTCCTCACTCTCCTAAAACAGAGGAGGAATGAAAAATGTTCACCGCCCAACTGTTGCTTTCAGAACTTTAAACTTTGAATCTAAACGAAACCAGGTCATTAGCATGCCCACAAAACTGAGTTGTTTGTCTGCAGACCATGAACATAACTCAGCCCCCCATGGGGAAACATGATGTATATAGGCTGTGCTAAAATCCAGGGTTACAACCACAGATTTTGCAGGGCTGCGAATAGGGGCATGTCAGTTCTGTTGCTAGGAAACAAGTAAGGCAAAGACAACAGTTGAAGACAGAAATCTGGGTTGGGTAAAGAGGGGAAGACAGATGTTTGACAGAAAAACTGCATAACCAGGGTAAGACAGAATAAAAGCAAATATTATGCAAGTTAAATATGTTTCATCTTAGCATTCATTTTGGATCCTGATTATCAAAGATGCTCTTATTTCTATTTATTGTACCAGACAGATGAGTATTTTGCTGCAGAAGCTCATAATCAAAGTCTAATTAAAAACCTTTTCCAAATGTAAAGCCCTGATTTTCAATTGCTGATGCATTTATAAAGCCTTGTTCCAACACAACCATCCACTCACACACTGTTCTTCTCATGTTTCTACTATTAACATGTCAATGATGCTAAATATAGTTCAATCCCCAAGCCTCTTCATCCACCGACATCAATGGCTCTGGCTTTGTCCTCTATTGGTCTCTCTGTGTTTGCCCAAACATTTCTGTGTCATGTTGAAATGTGCACTATGGACGAAAGTACTCTGTCCCGACACTCTGGTTATTTTTAGAAAACTTGGTAGGTTTTATTTGGGGTTTTGGACATGTGACATGATTCAGAATCCATAAATTAGCAACTGAACACAGGAGAGTTTCTTGAGTATACCTATTATTTTCATTATATTTGCATGTTGTTGACTGTGGCTTGTTTTTATCCAAACTGTAAAAGTCAGGTTAGATAAAATATAAAAACAAATGTAAAAGAAAACAGGTTTGGAGTTTGGTCAGTAATAGTAGATTTGAAATTAAATGTATTATTGTTATACTTTAATTATCAACTATGAAGTAAGAGATGTGATGGAGTCACCAAGCTTGGTTTGCAAAAATGTTTTTGTTTTAAGTGTCATGCATGCATACTCTGCATTCTGCATGATATGACGAGCACTCATTGCCCTGTATACCTAAACCTGATGCAGGTGACAGCAGCGAGGATGCACAAAACTAACTGACAGTGATGTTGACTAAAGAGAAAATTAAGGACTGGGGAGTATGGAAGTTCTTATGAATTAATATCACTAAAGCAAACAATATTATGTCAATTGTTTGTTTTCCTTGACTCAATAAGTCCTAAGCATCACATTATTGTGTAATTTGGGTTTTTCATTTGACGGTAGCTCTCAAATAAGAGAGGTAGCAGAGAAGAAGAATACATGCAATAAATAAACCCGGCCAAGAGTCAAACCGGAGAACTTCTGCACTGAGGGATGATCAGCCTCGGTACATGGTGCAGCTGCTCCACCCACACAGTCTCGAGAAGCCCCCAGTTGAAGTTTGGATGCTGCTAAAACAAAAGTACCTGTATATTAAGACATCTTCAGTTCTGAAATGTGATCTAATGAGAATTGAATTATTGTTATTATGTCTATTATTCTAAGTTGTGCAATAATGGACATGTATGTATTAGTAATTAAAGCTTTACTAGTCTGATCACCAGGAATAATGTTAGCATTTAAATTAGATAGCTAACAATAATGGTATAAATAAAAAATAAATATGCTTATAAAGTTGTATATTTATATAGTATATAATGAAAGGAATGACCCGAAACAATGTTTTTATAGGGGAAACAGTGCGCTCAGTGATTATCCCACAATTTTATCTGTTAACTGTGTTCTTTCTAAAACATTTACAAGGCTGCTGAGAATCTGCCAAGTGCATCATTACAGCTCATCATTTTAAGATTTTCTTACATCTGTACAAAGGTTTGTTCATTATAATTCAGGATGATCCATCTGCCTGTGAATCCAACAACAGAGCAAATATGTATGCAGCTGTTTCTTTACTCAGAAGTAAACCCTTCTGCATTGTTATTGTTGATGTTGCGCTATAATGCAAATCTAACTTGGTTTACTGTAGAGGATGTTAAAATAAAAAGGCCTTGTGCTGCTGTTTCTAACCACTGTTAAAGTAAACAAAAGCATTATGTGAAACCGCAATGACTTTCTCCTGTAAATTGGGGAAAATATATGAACTTAGATAATATAAACACATATTTTAAGGGAGAGATTAAAAAATAATAATAAAATTGAATAATTCAAGTCATTTAGTAACTTAATTCTGCATTTAAAAGGCTCCATCTAAATGTTTTCTGAAGCAATGTTTTCTGTTGATGTTTTATGTGTTTTTCTATACCATTGTAACGTTTATTAAATCTTTTTGCTTACCCTCATCTCTCTGTCTTTTGGACTTAAAACAAAGTGTGAATTATGGGGTTTAGTTATTAAACGTGTTTTTTTTGGGGGTTGTAAAACTAAATATCCAATCTTAAATGCTGAAAATACATAATTGTATGTAAAATAAGGAAGTAAGACTTTATTTATGAAGCATCTTTCAAGATAAAAATCCCAAACTAAGTCACTAAACAAATTGATAGGTTAGAATAGAAATAATATTTATTGTTCCATGGGTGGAAAATTATTTTCTTTAGTCCCCATTTAACTAAATAGACTGCTTAGGTGGTTTAATTTTTTTACATTAATGTGACTAAAATACCTGATTTCAATTAATTAGGATCATGTATTATTTTATAAGATGGGAGGTTAAAACTGAAGTTGACTAAAGACCGCAGGGGATACTTAATTAAATCAAATAAAAACTAGAAGCAAGCATGGATTTACATCTTTCTTA
>JAVLVB010000524.1:2038991-2059604 GCA_032876305.1 Orestias chungarensis
ACACACACACACACACACACACACACACACACACACACACACACACACACACACACACACACACACACACACACACACACACACACAAGCAAGCTTTGCTGCCTGAGGGTGTAGCTGATAAAGACTGATAGCCCTGACTGTGACGAGGCAGGGCTTAATGAAGGGCTCAGTCTCAGGTTAGACTCACAGGGCTGCTGAGGACTGGCAGCTGCTCCTCTTGTCTGATCCCCACTGGGATCCCCCGCAGTGGGAAGTTTCACATTGAGCAGGTGTACCTTTAAACAATTTACTGTTGGGTTTAATGGCTTGTTTCATCATTAGTGCAGACTCAAATTATTAGAGCTAATAAATAAATAAATGAATACAGAGATTTAAAATAGTACAGTGGGGTAAATATAGTCATCTGTAAATAAATTATAGAGATAATGTTCTCATGTTAAAAGTCATTAAGGGTTAAAATTAGATAGACAAGTATATTAGGGTTTTAAAGTCCTTGCATGTTTCTCTAGAATGTACTTAAAGTTGAGTTGGATCATTAATTCCCCCCTAACTAAATTGTATCCTTGCATGAAAATAATAATGTACAAGTAGGAGGGAAATAATCCTCATGAAACCAGTGTTCCTCGAGTTTTTCACACAGAGATGATCAAATAAAAACCGTAAAATAATTTTGAATTTTGAGAAAATAAGAACTTTCCATATTGTTTGTATAATGATGATTAATAATTAATAAATGCCTTGTTATGTCAAGAAATTTAGATAACACAACCAAATAATAGGTTATTTACACTTAGAAAACTGTTCATTGTGAAAAGTTTTCTTATTAGAAGTTATTAAAAGACTGAAGCAATGACGACCCAGTGTATCGAATTTGGACTGGAGCAGATAGTTCTTGTGAAGGCCTGGAACAAAATCATACTGTGTATATGGAGGCATATAGATCCAGATAGATGTCTGAGCCATAAAAAATAAACGTATTTTAAAGTGTGGATGCAGTATCTGTGGGGAAGGCGTGGATTTATATTGATGAGAAGAAATAATGGTCGTATGTAGAGAATCAGACTCCAGAGAGATATCCAGAGGGGCAGGGAGGTCAGGAAACAATACTTAGGCTAGAAGAGTTTCATGGTGTGGTCCTGATTGAACTGCAGAGCCTCATATTAAAAAGTTGTCTGATGAGCTTAATTGTTGAGCTGGAGAGCAATGAAGGAGAAACTGAGAAGGATGATGGGCCAGAATCATGACAGTAATAATAATAATAATAATAATAATAAAAATAAAGATTGATTGTATTTGTATTGTACTTTACATTACATAGAATCTCAAATGCTCATGCAAGACATGGTGATGTTACAATGTACACATTTAATATTATAATACCTTAAAAACATTGTTTGATGTCATACTGCATACTAGCAGTAAGGTATCAGTTTTTAAATTCATTTGTTAGGTTGCTAATAGATCGAGAAAATAAGATGGATCTATAAGAAGTGTTGGCTGGGAAACAGCAGAAAATGACAAGATATCTGTTAGCAGCTATTGTTACACCACATGATTTCTTTTACAATGAAAGAATACAGTGTGGTCTAAGTGTTGTTGTTTTTTTTGTTGCTTTTGTATCCTTTTCTTTTTATTAATCATCTTAATCTACCCTTCTTTGTCTTGGACTGCCTGTTGCTACCATCTTTTTTAACAACTCCTGTCTTTAAATCTTAGTAGAGAGACTTTTGGTCACTTGCCTTATTGCCGTAATCACGTCTCTGTTGGTCCTAATTCTGTGAAGGTAACAGAACTTTGAATGCAAATAAAATTTTCTGCAACTTTGTGATCAAACTAGACTCTGTAAGGCTAACTGTCAGCTAGGAGCAACACATACTAAGAAATATCTTCAGAACAGAGAATTAGCAAGCAGCAATTAGCAGCAAGTAGCAATTCAAAAAACATAAACCACACTCCTTCTTAAACATTGAGGAGGCCAAAGACTTGCCTACAGCATATCAAATCAGTTTGAGTCCTTGGTCTGTAATGATTGTTCACCAGACTGTGTCCACTTGCCTAGATAACCAGTTGTTGCACCTGCTATGGTGCTATATTGTCCATTAATGGCTTTATTACACATCCATAACTTCAAGACTGTTGAAAAAGGAGATTAGTGTAGCCTTTAAAAAAGCCTTACTTCTGTCATGTGTCCTATTAAGTGGGCTCTCTCAATCCAGTCACAAGTTTTGAGTCAAGTCTAAGCCCAGATCTTGATTGTATTAAGATGCTGTGGAATGACCTATGACAGGCCTTTACATGCAAGATGCTCCTCAAACATCACACATCCAAAAGTGTAGCGTGCAACAAATCTTCCTTGAAAGGTAGAGGAAAGGATGTTATTTAAACCAAAAGCAGCAAAACTGCGTATTAGGGGATTGTGAGTCTTATCTCTAGGTAGAAAAAACTTAAAACATTTCTCATAAAATAAGGTTGACACAATTTGTTTTACATGGCTTTATTTATTCAAGGTGTACAAATACATGCTTCATTTTGATTTTCACCTCGCCATAATGCCAATACTTACTGGGGTTTGGAACCAATATGTGCTCGAGCGTATTCACAGATGCATGGGGCATCACACTCTTGTTTCTGCAGCTATTTTTACACACGTGTTTGAGGAGTTGAGGCAGAGCGCCAGCGTCACTGTGACTCAGAAGGCTCATGAGACGCATCGCTCCTGAAGCTGGTAGACAAGTCACGACGAATATTGCATGTCAGCTGACAGAACAGCAAGAGGGGCTGATGAGAAACTTGATAGGTTTTTTACTAAGAGTTAAGTTAACACCATTTTTTAGGATTAGTCAGAAGGAGAAAAGTGAGAGGAGAGTGTAATTATGACATGATGTCACGTTTAGTAAGTCACTTTTGTATGCAAAGGAGATTTTAAACTTTTAAATAAAATAAAGCATTAAGTGGATGGTAATTATATTTAATGACTGACTGATTACCTGCCTTCTTTGTGAAGCACAGACAGAGGATTGTCATCAAATATTTAAAATACCATGAGCATTACAAAGGTTGTTAGTTGAGCCTTTCCAGCGGATAAACCCTGTACTTGTTGAGGGTAAAGTTGTAAATTACCAGAGTTACTAAAAGTAAAGGAAGGATAGAAAGCAAGTAAGATAGAATGCACACTAAGAATAGCCAACCCAAAATAAGACATATTCCCTCAGGAGTAGCTGAAAAAGGAAAGGAAAAACCTCAACACCATAGGGTATAGAATTGTTCAAAAATGGCATACAAGTTCAGATAAATTCTGAAGTCCCCCTTCTGTGACAGCGTGATGTGTGTTTATATGTACATATATTTATATAAAAGAAATGTAAATATACCTATTATTACGTAATCTTATTGTTTGATGAGATTAAAAAAAAATTATATACTCTGTATGACATCTTTTTGATCAAAAAGGATGTATTTTTAAAAAGATCACAATAAAGGTTTAATTCATGTTTTTAACAACAAATAATTTAATAATATTTGATAGCATATCAGTTAAAATCTTACTAGTGTAATAAGAAGTACAATTTTTTTTGTGTTGAGGGGTCGGGGTTGGATTATAATTTTGCTAATCAAAAATAAATATTTAACTATGACACCGTCCTCATTTTACATGTTCACCATAACTTTCTTCTTAGATTTAGATGTTAAGACTACTTTTACGTATTGAAAAGCATTTAAAACATTTCTTTTTCATCTGGCAGTTAGCTAACTTAGTGAAATGTACTATGTAATAGTTAATACATGTATCTCTATTATTATATTGCTGTTTTTTTATAGTTTAAACAATAATGATATCATTATAGCATTGTTTGTTATTAATACAATAAAGGTAAGAAGGTAAAATTAATGTATATGCGATCACTACAACAAATAATAAGAAAGTTTGGCATTTTATATAACAAAACAAATGATCACATTTCCAGAACATAAAGTGGCGTTTTCCTGTAAACTCAGCAGAAAGTGGAGCTACACCTATCACATTCTCTGCACTTTTAGGTATTATAACATTGTTAAATCATGAATATTAGGTAAAGGCTGAAAATCTTACAAAACACAGATTTTAGGATCATCTATAGAGCAAATTCTATGTTTTGGAGATCAACATTCCTGTTAATACATGTTTGTTAAATGTATCTTTTCTATAGCATGAAATCTATGATCATTTCTGCAGCAGGAATATAATGGCTGTTTGATTTCCCATCAAAGTAGTATATTATAGCTATAGCAATTTTTACATTTTGAAACATGTGCAAAAAGCTGAGGTGGTAATGTACCATGTTGTCCCATACTATAGTTGTGTGGCTTGGTATGAAGATTGTAAAAACCAAACCTGTAGGTGCACATGTATATTTCCAGCTGAGAAAAATTACGTTACGCCTTAATAGTATTGCCTATGGTCAGCTTGGTGAGCAGGCTTCCTCCTACAAAGTAACATTTTTCCATCTACTCCTCTTTCAGGCTTTCGATTAACTTCCATGTTTTCATTAATGAAAGTTTTCTTTATTTCTATCACACACAAAAGAAACTTCATCAAACAATTTGATGAAAAACAATGTTTAAAGGTACTAATTCTAGTTGGTTGATAATGCTTCTGTCATTTGTTTTCTACAAATACTGAAGTTCGGATATTTAGCCAGATGCACTGTCTTCTGTGTCAGCTCATAAAATACCTCTACATACACGCCTCAGCTGCCCAGTAACAGTTTTGTAACAATGGCTTTCAGTCGCTGGAAAAGGATGCGGTTGCTTGGAAACCCTCCTCCCCTCTGTTTCCATCTTCATTTCCTCACTTTTCTTTGCTCTTACTTATTTTGTTGTATTCGAGTGAGTAGCTAATTTTGAGAGCTTCTTAAAATGAGCCTTCATTCCACAAGGTTAAAAAAGGTCTTCCATGTGAGAATGTATAAAGTAGCAGGTCATTTGGGCTTATTTCACACTTATTTTCCTGTTGTTGTTTACTTGGTTTGTTCTCCTTGCAGCCAATCTGAGGTGCAACCTCGTTTTATCTCAGAGCCCTTATAGGCTTGTAGGAGTATTGTGTTTGCTCTTTTTATTTAACTTCTCATCACTCATTTGTTCCTGAGTGACCCTGTTGGATAAAACTGCCAACACAGCATCGATTTATCCGGCTTCACTTGCCTCCTCCTCACCATGCTGTTTCTCAACCGTCTTACTCTCTATATAACATAAGGTGCTTTTCCTTTGTATTTGGACTCAGAAATTAAGACTTCCAAGACGAAAAAATAAACTGACATAACTCAAACATAGACTGATTTTTTTTATGATTTTAGTGATGATAAAGATTTTCTGCAGAAAACCTTAATTTTTTTGTAGTTGTGATCTTTTTTCCAATTCTTTTTTCCGATCGTTTGATGGTAATATTTATTTACAGTTTCCCTATAGATAAATTAAAGACTGGATAATGATTCCTTCATGGAGGTTAGTTTTTGTTAGTGTTTTCCAAAGCGTGAAAAAAACAATAACGTTCCAATACTGGAATATCTGTTTTAATAAGTTTGTTAACTGGAATTCTGTTAACTCGGACGTAACAACATTCTAAGCTTCGTGGTAAATGGATCATATCCGTAATTCTCTCCTCCAGTAATCATGTGATAAGTCCTAAGCAAACTCTCTAATCTCTCCATGTTTTTATATGGCTGTTTATATAATCTTTTTAGGTGTAACCCACCTTCTACACATAACCAGGTGAGAGGAAAGTGCCCACATTAAGCAAAGAGCACCTTGCTTTCAGCCAACTTCCAGTACAGTTCCTATTATAAATGCAATGTCCCAATCTGCATGATCATATATCAGGCCCACTGATTATCTGTTACAGCTGATTCCAGATAAAAAAAGGCTGTTTCTTTGTGTCTCTGTCCCAATATTTATTGTTCACCTTCTGTTCCCTCTCTTTAACACATTTGTATGCGGAAATGATGTAGGCTTAAACCCTTTAATTCATTTTGTATCATATTTGAAACGCAGGGTTTCCGAAATGATCTCAGTGCATCTCAGAGCTTTTGCATCATTTAATTAAAAAACTTGGCTCAAAGCTCTGTTTCACACTGTCAGATATACCTACACAATGATAATTTTGACTTATCACAATTTAATAATTGATAGATATACGAAAAATGTTCCTGTTTAATTTCTTTCCATATTTTGTTAAAGGGCCAGATAGAGACTCCAGATTTTAAAATTGACAACTTTATCTCTTTTTTATTGGAGAAGGCTTTAAAGGGTTTAAATATCTCCAAAAGCCACACCTCATGCCCTAAGAAAGTTGAGATAGATGTTAAGCACTTAGTACTTCTCATTAATCATTAATAGGGTTACAAATTTAGGGCCTACAGACACCATTAAATAACAAAGATGGGAAATATCAACAAATAATTTAAGAGCACTTCAAAAACTCATCCAGAAGATCACCTAATAGCCCAGAGACTCCAGAGCACTGCAGGCCTTATTTGACTTAGCTAAAGGTAGCACGATAGAGGTAGTGCAATGGTGTTGGCCAGTTGTCCTGCTTTGCAACCAAAGATCCAAATGCCTTTATTCAAGCCAGCAGGTCTCACATTGAACGTGACACGTTTGCGTCCTGATTGGTTACGCACTAGTGAGAGGCAGTGCTACGCAGAGCAACGGTCCCAATGGAAACTGTTGTCCCGCTGGCGACTTGAACCAGCCAAAAACTTTGTCACCTCCAGTCCTGAAGGATCAGTGTGTGATCACTGTCAACTTTTAAATGATTATCTTTTTAAACTTGTAAACCTAGTTATAGTTCAATGTTCAACCATCTTTATGTAAGTTGTTTTCGTTAAAAGATTGCATGTTGATTAGTTCATTTCACCATTTGATTCAGGTGGAGTATACCAGGGATGTTTCTAAAAGTAACAGGACAACTAGAGTTTGAAGCCCTGACTCTCTTAAAAGTGTTTGAAAAGTTAAATGTCTTTGTATGTTTTTTGTCTGTCTTTTCATTACTTAAACTAAATTTTGTCATCATCCAAAATGCTGAGCTCCTTAACTTCAATCTTTCACTCCATTCGAATACATGATCCTTGCTACTATCATTGCTAACTGCATCGTCTTGGCTCTGGAGCAGCACCTTCCTGGCGAGGACAAAACCCCCATGTCCAAGAGACTGGTGAGACACTCAGACATGGAAACTAAAACACAGATAGAAGTCCTATATGTATTGATTTTACATCTGAGTCCTGTACGCTAACAGTTGATCTTTCTTATGCCGTCTCAAAACAACAGGAGAAGACAGAGCCTTACTTTATTGGGATGTTCTGCTTTGAGGCCGGTATAAAGATCATCGCCCTGGGTTTTGTGTTTCATAAAGGTTCCTACCTCAGGAATGGCTGGAACATCATGGATTTTATCGTGGTCCTCAGTGGGTGAGTCCTTTTTTATGTTATTTGTGGCTACACATACGATTAACTGGGAATGGGAATTATTTTTAATTGCAATTGATGCGTATTAAGACGATAGTCTGAATGATTGGTCCATTAAAAGGGTCTTAAACTTATTTTGCTACAAATGTCATGTCTGTTGATGCTATTATAATTTTTATAATTTATTTGTTAATTTGGTCTGTCTTGCTATGTTAGTTTTTTTTTTCTTCAGTTTTTTGGTTTATTCTGGTATTCCTATTCTCTGAACATTTAAACGTATTCTCTTACATTTGTGATTTGTGGACCTCTGACTCTAATGACTGATTCACACGGCAAGATAATTGTATTGATATTTTATCTGATAATCCCTTCTGAAAATCTTATAGACACCCAATCCTCATACCAGCTCTAAAGATAAGATATTAGGAGATAATCTGTAGCAAAGCAGAAAGCAAGGTGATGACAATCAACTATCATGGCAGTGTAGCATATAGAGCAGGGGTGCTCAAATATAAATGATGAGGGGCCACTTTTTTTTTTTTTTCAGTGACTCAAGGGGCCATTTATTGTGACCGTGTATGTTAACCTATCATAACAATATAACATTTATAACATATTTCGATACATACCAATTCATTTTTATTAAAACCACAAATATTACCTAAAATAAAAATATACTTTTAATTTGGGCATATATTAAAATAAATAATTAAATAAAAGCAAACATAACCCTGTTCAAGATCCAAAAAAAATAAATTTGCCATCAGGCACCCCATTTCTTGTGCTTTGTTTAACAAACTATGCATCTCAAGAACTATTTCACATTTCTCACATCAAGAAATCAAGGAATTTTATTTGTCATCACATCACATGTGGTACATGAGGTGGGACGAAATTCTAATCCCACGGTCCAGTTTACACCCTGATACTAATTTTAAATAGCTACAAAATAAGAATAATATAATAAAATATAAAGATATATAAGAGAATAGGATTTTGACTACACAGAATCTACAATATGGGACTTCAGACATAGCAGCAATGAGAATTCGGAGTGCAAAATTTGCTGTAGAAGCAATGGTTAATAAAGTGACATATTATTGACATGACCTTTAGTGAGATAAATGGCCTCTTGTTTCTTTGGCCAATGTTTCAAACCTGGGCTTAAATGGTGTGATTGCAAGGGAGACACACTGATACATGTGGTTGTTGGTTTGGCGACTCCGGTACTGATTTTGAATTATGTTCGTATTTGAGAACGCAGGTTCACATCTGTATGTGGAGCCGGACATTGTAAGGATGTGCACTTTTTGTCCACTCTGGTTGGAACTGGTGGTTTTTCTGTCCAGTTTTCTTTTTGGGGCAAATTTCGAGTCTGCTCCGGTCGGTAAACGTGTGGCTGCTGCTGAGGGTGACTGTCTTGAGTTTGGGAGGGCTGTAGAGCCTCGTATTGAGATAGCTGCATGCGATTTTAAAATAAGAGCACGCGATTCATTATTATTATTTTTTTATAATTAAAAAAACATTTTCAAAACAGCTCGTGGGCCATTAATAAATACTCAAAGGGCCACAAAAGGCCCGCGGGCCGCTATTTGAGTATGGGGGATATAGAGGCTATGTTCATGGTTTCTCCACTCCGTTTACCAACGGCTTTACATTCTGTTTTGGTTTTTGACTTTTAAAGATAAAATCCCCAAAATATCGTCATTTCTTCTTCCTCGCCTGCCATGTTTATAAACTCTGAATTCATTAAGTTTTCTTGTCTGACGTCTGAAAGTTTGTTTTTGAAATATGTTCATATGGACTGTGTCATTTTTACACAACCGCCTTTAGGACCAAACCTATTATATCTGTTTTTTGTTTTTTTTATGATCACATGTGTGGGTCTCTGATATTTTGAAAATCAACTGACAATTTTTTAAATCATGCAGTGTTAACTAGACATTAATTTAGCTCCCCCTGTTTTAATTAATCTCCTCTTTCTAGTTCCCCATTTCTGCTGACCACAGCTGTTCCTCATTTTTACGTATTTGGGTCATTTTCCACTTCCTGTCTTTCCACCTGTATTTAAGATCCTGTTTCTGTATTTAAAATCCTGGGTTTGTTTCTAGATTGCCAGATTATTCTATGCCCATGCATGTTTCTCGTTCCAAAATCGTTGTCCTATTAAACTAGTGCAGATTGTATGTTTCATTGTTTTGAGTAAAAACTCAAAAATTGTTTTTTCAAGTGGATGTCTGCAACTTGTCCGTGCTTCTTCCTTAACACTTAATGCTACTTGTTATGTTTTACTAAGGATGTACACTTTCCATGCACATTAGTGTATATGCAGCAAAACCTGTATGTAAAATCATGTCTTTCTCACTCGATTTTATTTTACAAACTAAGAACAAATGTTGAATTAAAACAGGGAAAGCTTTACCATTTGAATTTTAAACAATAAAGCCATATTTAGATTACAAAATATTGAATTGAAGAAAATAAACACATGTTACTTCAAATTAATTTTCCTCTAAGCCCCACACTAGTGCATTTACAGACATTACAATCTAATATTTAAAACCAAAATAAAAAATCTGAGAAAAACAGCTTAAGAAACTTGCTGAAAATAAATTTTGCAACAAAATTTATATGCATCTCCACTTGACTTAAAGTCAGAAAACCTGTTAACTTATTTATTTTTGTCAGAATAAAACTTATTCTTTAAAATATTAGAATTTAAATTATTGTTTCGATGTAAATAATGTATAGTGCTGTATGAGAAAAAATATTCTGCCCCGTATTCTATTTTAAACAAATTTTTAAAAATAATTTATGTATGTATTTTGACGGGCTGTTTTTAGACCTACTTTTTCATATTAGTTTTAACAGCAGTTTTCTGTCATCAGTACATTCTCTCATCTTACAATACTACGACAGTCCCTCAGCAACAGGTTCTCACCTTTAGCAGTTTGATCTGCAGTTATCGTAAAACACATTTAACATCTAATACTTTGTTAGGTATGTGCCTCTCAGGTAGAACGGAAAGTGGAAACGTTTTTGACTGCAAGGGCAGGGGGCTCGATCAGAGAGCAAATTAACCTTGACACATGTCTCTCTTTCTCTCTCTGTATCTCACGTACACAATGCTGTACACATGCACAGATGAAATATTAATCAGTTCACAACTCATAAGTACAAAGGGAAGCAGAAAGGGTTCTTAGAGAATTCTACATGATTCTGGCTCTTTAATTATTGATGAGGCAAGCTAAGCCTTCTTAACGATGCTCCGCTCACTGCTGGATAGAGAAGGGATGGATGTTTAGAAAAAAGATGAGTGTGAGAAAAAAATAAGCACAGACATTCTGTAGATCAGGTGATGCTGATGTCACATACGGATGAGGACAGGGAATAAAGGCCTGGTGGTTCTCTCAAATGTGACAGAAACTGCTTTTTTCTGTTTGAGTATTGCTTATTGTGATTTCTTAAAACAACATTCAGGTTCACTCTTTTTTTTACACAATGTATTTAATTTATCCAATGAAATCCTAATATAATACCTGATCTTATAAACAATGAACTCCAAAATGTGTCTCTTCCACTCTCGTTGTTCATGTGCTGAATTTTAACAACCAATTTTGAATTAGGCAGAAGACGTGCTTGATCCGAATAAAATGGCCTTCCAGGTTTCTTTTTAATAATATTCAGCATGATGAAGTGAGCTCCTGATAGATTGCGCTCTAAATTATCATTTTGGCCTCAGCAAGGATAGATGAATGCAAATGGTCCCTCCCTCTCTTTCTCACTCACATAGCTCATTCAATACTGACATACATGGAAACATTAGCTCACCTATAGGCCATCATTCAAGGTTTGTAACTTTATTACAGTGACTTGTTAGATTAGATAAGACTCATTGGTACATAATCAGAGCTGTCAATCACTCAGTAATTGTCAAGGCATGACCAGCCTCCCACAACGCGACTGAACATCTCTCTCAGATGAAGAGCTATACTTTAGTAAATTATTTAATTATTGACAAAACAATACAACCAAGTTTATTTAAATTTCCTATGACTATTTCATAATGCTGAAATATGATTATCTTTTTTAAACTAGCTTTAAATTTTTAAACTTAAGTTTTTCTGATTTTTTTTTTTTAATTTCACATTATACAAAATGAAAATCTACTTTTTTTCATATATTTCTATTAAAAAATGAAGAGTATGTAAATTTAGCTAAGAACATCTGGAAAGCAATCATCACTGTGAGTTATGGTATTACTGTGAGTTAAAATGGACCTAACATAGGAAAATATCTCTCTCCCAAATTACTGCAAGTAGTTTCTAGCTTCATATTGTTGTTCTCGACATTCCTGTCCGGATCCTTTTACAGTGAGGCTTCTTCTATACTTTAACCATTCAAAATTATATAGATAAATTGGCTACTGCACATTTTTGTCATTTGACTTTCAGAGCATGGCTGTTTGTTGCATGTTTCCTTTTTAATGACAGATTCTACTTCTCCATATTGAACCTTGATTTTTCCTGCTGATCTTTGAAAATACAAATTGGTCATCCTGGTACGCTGCTACAAAAGTTTTCTTTCTGTTTGTAACTGTTAAGGTTAAAACCTATAAATTATGCAGACACTCCTTCTGCCCAGATAAACCCTTGCATTTTAAATACTGGAAGTTTGTAAGAAACTTTGAATGCAAGGAAGCTTCCCTTGTTTTCTGATGAAAATGACCATTTGGGTCAGCTTTAGAATAGATTTCAAGCAATGAAATTTCCAATTTCAGATGGAAATCAAGATTGTCAGACAAAAAATAATGCATAGTTAAATGAATATAGTTAAAGGTAGATATTTATTTATACACACACACACAGCCTTTTTTCCTTACTGTGTGACATGTAATTTCACTAAAAGCTTTAGGGACTAAAATATACAGACTAACCCCAAAAGATAAGGAAAAAACTTGAGAACTTGCTTAAAACTTTTCTTCTTTTAGAGTGAAGTAAGTTTTGTACCAACATAGATTGAAATACCTCTCAGGAAAGAAGAAAATCTTACTGCAAAACTGCCCTAAAAATTCAGATCGAGAAATCGGCACCACTATACCATTAAGCCAGGATCTGCCCAAGAATGAAAACTTGGTCTCAAACCCCCACCCATATGGCCGAAACATTACATGCACTATAGCTTTTTTCACCATTACATTACATTACAATATGCCCTCTACTGCTTCGCAGTAACCTCGTTTCTGTGTCTTTGTCTGTGCCCTGATCTTTGTCATGTCTTTGTCTACACCTGGCACATGGAGAAACATATTTATACTTCCTTTATATGTTTACTACATGTGAGTAAATTAACAATAAAATCGTCTTTGTCTTTGATAGATTGGCTCTAAACCTTCAGTTTAACCCAAAATACAAGTTGTCATGTGTGGATGTGTATGAGCATGAAAGACGCGCTGTATGAAGTAGGGCGCTGCACCATGCCTGCTATCCAACATTATCCAGAAGCGTACCACGTGACATGACGGAGCCAATGAGAAATATGAATCATAACGATAATAATAATTGCATTAAACAATAAATAAGAAAACAGAAACTTGTGTTTGGATTAACTTGCATAATTGATGGCTTGTTTTACGTGCTTTACTACAAAATAGAAAATTTTTTGTCTAATGTTGACTAAGTAAAGATTGCCTATTTAACCATAATGACCGCCATTATATTTGAAGAAAAAAGAAACATTTTTAACCCCGATTACACACATGGGCTTTACAAATGTACAATGACTGTCAAATTAAGGACAATAACGTATATTCTGGTATAATTATCATAAAACCCTGATCTTAGTAACAGAGAACAATTATGAGCAAAACTGATGGATTGGGTGAGCAAAATGATCAATCAGTTCTATCAGGAGGAATGGCCAAAAATTACGGCAAACCACGGTGACAAGATTGCATAAAGATACTAAAAATTTCACAAGTCCCACAGTTTAAAGGACAATTCTACAGAACATTACAGAAACCTTCGTGCATTTCCCAATTTTAATGCAAATCTTCAAAAGTTGCCCTGCTCATATTTAGCATTTGGCAAGTAGAAATAAATGATTAATATCAACCATTGGAATAAAAGGTTCTATATTTTTCACACAGTATATAGTTTGGACTTTTGACTATTGATCTGTCAATACTTCCCATAGAAAATAGGTTTTTAAATAAAGCAACATAATGACAAAAAAAAGGGTTTTATGCTTTGCAAGCTTTTAGTTTTTTTCCTCTTGCGCTTTCTCCTGTTGTTTGGCCAATCATTACAAAATTCTCTCAGAACTTCCTGTATGAAATTCACTGACCTTTCAGTTAATAAAATCTAATGCAATACAACAACGCTTCAGGTACTACTCTGTTAATCCTTTAAAGCTTTTTATTCGCACAAGCGGGAAACCTAATTTAACAGTTGTGTTGAAATCTTTGCCTGTGGAGGCTTTATTCAACCATTAGCTCGGATTACAAAGCCTATAAACCTCTCCTCCGTGAATACCCCTAACTCACTCCACATCTTGAGTGAACGTGTCTAATTATGGGAAGGGTTTGCTAACTGTGTCAATGCTGGTGGTCGTGATTACCTCAGCAAGCTTCCTTAGTGTTTCAAGATGGCCTGAGAGAGTGAGTGGGAGTGAGATGTGAAAAACCAGATGGCACTTCCTCAAAGACTCGTTTTGTGCAGCAGAGGACCGTAGAGGGGTGACTGGTTTTTCTCAGGCCACCAGCCTCTACCCCTGCTAAAGAGTCAACCTATGGGGCGAGGTCAGTAAAGAGAATGAAGAAGGTGATAAAACTGAAAAACGAGAAAAGATGGCTCAAGACCAAAGAGATATGAGGGGAATTTGTGTGGAAAAAAGGCAACGAAACGAAAGGATGTAGTAGGAGGAAATGAGAAGGATGCAGTGCATAATCGTATGTTCTAATTGGCACCCTGGCAGTTTCACTTGCTGGCAAGCCCTCCATTAGACTGGCAACAGTAGACACAGGGCAACGCCCACTGAGGCTTTGTGTCACCATAAAGTGCCAGACACTCAGGGAAAGACTTGGGAGTTAATGAGATCAGAGAAACCAACTGTTTCTGCTCTTTTCTGTGGTTCTTATGAAGATTTCATTAAGTGTATGTTATTTTACATGTTGGTCATATGATGCATATGTGCATACTTACCTGGTTCCAGTGGTTTTCTTGTATGTAGATCTAGTTCTAGATGTAGATTTTTTTTGGGTGTTTTTTAATTTTATTTACTTTTTGTTGTGATTTTAGCAGCAGAATGAATTGGTTAGCTCAAGATCAGAGCTATCATTTCTGATTGTTTCTGTCCCTGCAAAAGACAAGCATCTTCATTGCACGTTGCTGCCACCACCATTTTCCACGGTGGGGTGTGAATGGCTTGTGTGCAGTGTTTAATTTTACTATATGTGGCATTTAGGATTCAATATTGGTCTCATAATGTTTGCTGCATCCTTTATATGAATTCTCATGAGATATTTTTAACTACTTTTCATCTTGCCACACTTCCATAAAGGCTTATTTGTGGATTGCATTTGTGGATTTTTTTCACCTCTTTTTAAAAGGAATTTTAGCAGGGACACAGCAAAAAATAAATAAACAAATAAATTAATTAATTAATGTCAAAGAAGGTAATTTGTATTATTCAAAAAACAATTCAACATATCCTTCTACTTTGTGATGAGTTTTATGCTGCTGTCATTGGTCTTTATCATGTACTTTCACTTTGACATTGTAGACCGGCAGCCAAAGTTAGCACAAAGAGGGACGCTAGAGCCTGCAAAAAGCCCCCTGGAGGGGAGAAAAAAAATAAAATAAATAAACAACACTTGAAAATAAATGACAATTGCAAAACTGATCAACTTACACAATACAGTAAACAATATCACAATAATCTTAACTTTTCCACTATAGAAGTAAACATAAAGATACAATTTATCAGTAAGTGTATCTTTTTTATTAATTTACACAGTTTCACTTGTATTCATACTGTTCATCGCATTCTTTAATACGATTTTATGATGCTACTCCAAAGCCTGCAATTAGAAATGTTGTGCTTGGTGGGTTTTATGTTTTCCCGTCAGTCATGTGCATGAACCCAATGTGTCGCACTCTCTTTAAGCCAGCAACACCTTATGTCTGTTTGGCATTCATGCACCTGTTAGTAGTAACCAAATCAACCTCTCACACACACGCGCACGCGCACGCACACACACACACACATGCACACAGATATTCAGACAGATGCACCCTCTCCGGTCTTTTTTTCCATCTGCTGTCTGATGGATTGATGAGATCAGACACAGTAGGAGTTGATGTGTCCCTCCAAGCTGCCACCATGGTGAATGAGGAGCCAGCCGCAGGTCAGGCTGTAACGGGCTCCAGTTCTCCTGCTTCTCTGGTTTACATTTTTGTTTGAATCAGTGAAGGTTTTTTTTCCTGATAATTCCCCACGTAAAAATTTTATTACAACTTGTTTGCTCCCAATCCAACAAATAGAAGAATAGTAGTCATATATATGTATCACAACTTAAGCAAACTGAATGTGGGCTGTGCCTTGGGAAGCTATACTTTTCCCTTTAACATGTTCACATTAAAAACATAGACATCAATCTAATCTATAAGGATTTAATGTCAGAACAGGAAAAAGAGAGCAAAATGGAAGTGGAAGGAAAATTATATATGTAGCCTTTGATACCACAGAATACAATCTAGTGTAACTAACTATTTTTAAATGTAACCTAATTGGAAGCAAATAGAGAACATTGGTGCATGAACTAGTCCCAGTCTGAAATCTAGCTGTTCTCTGAAGTTTTGAGAGGTTTGTTACATAACTTTAGATGCAAAACTGAATCATTAAGAGTAAGGAACACAGCAGAGTCAGACATAAACAAGAGTAAAGGTTTATGGATTAGATTATATAAAAGATTTGAAGTTTAAACATCTCACAAAGCAGTGTAATGACCACAAAAGGGAAATGGAGCAAGATGTAGAACCTCCAAATGCATACAGATTCATCTAAACTCGCAGGGAGAGCAGAAGCTATTCCATCGGAGAACCAGAACTAGAGCCCTATGGTAACGTTGGAGGAGCTGCAGCAATTCACACGTCTGGGGGGAAAATTTGTCAACAGAACAATTATTAGTTGCGCATTTCAGAAATCTGGCTTTCATTGAAGAGTGGGTAGATGAAAGAGATTGCTATAAGAAATTCACAAGCTATGTATGCATATAGCAACAAGGTGGAAGCAGTTCTGAGGAAATGAGGCTAACCTTGCAATACCCTATATAAACTGAAAACTTAATCCCCAGTGTGACACATGATGTTGGAAGCATCATGCTTTGGAGATACGTTTCTTAGGCAGGGACAAGTACGTAAGCTGGTCATACTCTGAGGAAGTTGGATGGATCTAAATATAGTAAAAAGCTACAATGAGGACAGCAACACTAAATATGCATCTACTGTGGAGCTACATGAGAACAATTTCGGTCAAAGCATACCTCTGTTAGATGGTCTAGTTAAATCCCATACATTACTACAATAGACAATCTGTGGCAAGACTCGAGACAAAACATTCATTACTTTCATTCTCCTTCCACGTCACAATTATTCTTTACTTTGTTTTGGGTTTACTACTATATTTTAGTTGCATGAACTTTCCTTGTATATGATCACCAATAGTAAAGTGAAAATATTTTTTGTAAACATTGAGATTTATTGGTCAGTTATTCAAATGTATGTATATTTGGACTGAAATCGTTTCTCTTACGAAGTGCATTGAGATATTGTGAATTGGCGCTATATAATGGACTTAGAACGGCCTTGCAGCTAAAATGTGACATATAAATAAACTTGAGATGACCTAAATAAACTGAACTGAACAATACATTTAACTGAAAATAATCATTCTTATGCGAATCTGCTCATTTGTTGTCCTCGAACCTCCTTTCTCATATTCTCCTTATCTGTCTCTACCTACTGATAGCTGTTGTAAAAAGACAGCCTGTGATACAAAGAGTGTCTAGAGGGCCTTTTATGCAGCCTGATTATAAAAGATGAGGTGATACACTAAGATCAAAGTGGCCCTACTGCTGGCTGGGACTCTTGTCAAATTAAATTCATTTTACTGCAAAAGTAACCAGCTCTGAGGGAAGGGGATGGATATTTCTCAATTATGACCTTTCAATTTGTCTTTGTAAATCCAGTCTGAGGCAAACAGCGCCTTTGGGGGAATTAAATTATTACATGAATGTGTTTGTGTTAAATCTGAACCGACCGAGGTGAAAAATGAAATGAACCACGTTCAGGAGCAACATGGCCTTCTAAAAAAACGACTAATTGTTGATTAATTTGAGGCCATAGCTCAATGAAATGATGGACTTTAGTGACAAAGATTGAGTTGAAGCAAGTTGTCGGCGCACCTTTCACACTATAAATGAGTGATTGAGACCTTGTTAAATTCCTATGGTAACTGTTACATAATCTGTGACATTGCAATTTCTGACGCCTTCTCAGTGACTAAAGGTGGCAAATATTTCTATATCTTTTACAGAAAATTGCTGAACAACAGCAAAACTTTAAATGTGCATGCATTCATAAATATCAGCAGATATAAACATATATCATTTGTGTAGATATTCATAATAAATATTTCAAAAATATTTTCATATTTGAGGTATGGACACAACAAAACAAATTGTATTCTGATTTTGCTTAGGTAAAAATAATATTATTTTACTAATACCTTCAGGTTAACCTCTTGATTTGCATATCCACAACTTTGTACGTGTAAAACACTTTTTCAGTACTGACATGAACCTGTTCAGTTACAGCAACAACCTTCCAGTTTAATCCTGAATTTTTACATCATATTTCAAATTGAGTGAGCCGGCAGACTATATGAGTGATTCTATCAGTTAGTTTCCATCTGTGCGTGTTGTTAATAGTATTAACTGCATGTTGGTGCAGTTTACTTTTGCCATGTATCTAGAAGGTCATTTGTGGACTGTATTTATTCACAGATACTTTTTGGAAGTTGTAGCAATTGTGGCAATGAGAGTTCTGTGTATTTTTATTATATAAGCTATTCAACAGAATTCCCTAGAAACAAGCAATGTACAGTATTCCCATAACAGCAAAAAGTTGAACTACTTGTTTCATCTACTTCAAGAAAAAAAAGGGGGTTGTGTATTTTTGTGGAGTGTAAATGGCATGAATAAGTAGTTGAGTCAAACTGTATGAGGCATAGAAGCTAGCGGTTGAGAAATTACAGAGATTTTGAAATAGTATCAGGGTTTGGCTCTTTAAAGTCAAGGTTAGAAGCAGAATATTTTGAGACATTTTATAGCATTTGATAGTATTATCAGGTTTCAAGGTGGCATTTGTAAAATAACAAAATATCTCTGCCTTGAATAGTAAAACTAAGAAGAAAATAAATAAAGCTGTATGGAAAATTATGTAAATTTGGAAATATAATTTGTTTCTGAACCATATTAACTTGGATAATACTTGTTGTGATTCTTTTAACAGTTTTTTTTATCTGTTTTTAGTATATATTACGATAATGAAAAGGAAATTAATATAAAGGATTTAAAAATAAATGCCTGTATCAGTTTTTTTGCTTGTAAATGTGTCACTATAGAGTGAGCCCTACAAATGCCCCCCACAAAATAAAACATAGGCATTCTGAAAAGGTTAGTTGAGAACACCAGTAGTACATTTATGCTGCTAAAGCACACAATAATTGCAGTAAATCATATTTTCAAAAGGGTTTAAACACCCAAACCATCAATCCCAGTCGTTTTATCAGTTGTTTGTGTTTGCAAATATCATCAGTTTTTTTCTGGTTATCATGATAAATCACAGTTGTTACCAAAAGCAAAACACAAATCAACACGTGGTCATGATACTTAGCTGTTAACCAGTTTATAATAAACATGCTCGTGTCTCCGCTGCTGTTTTAATGAACAGCATGATTTGATTTCGCAACACCGTGAATGTCAATGTGGATTTGTGTGCAGAGAGCGGGAGAGAATAAATGGCTGTTCAAGGGGAGTTTAAAAAAGGACGGAGCACTCTGTGGGAGTCAGAGAAGCTTATATTAACTGAATCGACCAGAGTAGTGCTGTACTGTAGGAGGTTCCTCCACACAGTTCCTTATTCTGTCAAGACAATCCGCTACATACACACATACTCACAAATCATAAACTGGAACACTTAAGCTGTTTATTTTAAAAGAGAATTATTGCTTGACTCAACAATAAATATATTCTGGGCACTTAAATCTACAGCACAATAGGAAAACATCTAATCTGCAGCTTCAACCACAATTTTTACATCATCAGAGTCACATTTCTTGTTTTTAACAATTGTCAAATACAAGAATAACCCAACCTAGGCTTTCATATATTTTTAAATAGGCCTAAATGTCCTATATGATGAATCCAGGACAGGAAGTTGGGATGAGCAATGGAAGGTTTATTGGTATAAACAAAAAGAGGAACAGACATAAACTTTACAGTCTATTCAGAGGAATGAATACAGAAATGGATTGGGGGCAAGTTAGCCAATCAGGATGGTTTGGAAAAGTAGCAGTAGACAGCAAAAATGGGATACTGAGAAAATTGACAAAGGGGTAGTAAAGTAGACACAAAGGGAAATTACAACCCAATCAGAAACACTAATCTTGAGGATAATGTAAAATACACATAACACGTGACATAAGAAGTTTAAACTGAAGGAATCAACAATGGCACGACCTCACTAAAACGAAAAATGGCTGATTTTGCGGCTGACCTTCAAAACCATTACTTTAGGAGATTTTTCAGCTCAACTTTGATTAACCAACACACACAGAGACGTTTTAATATATGTTTAGAGATACTTGCAGTTTAATAATAAAAGATGTGTAGGTAATTTTGTTCCAATGATCAGGTGTGCACCTACTAATAAATGTCGTTGTGTGCGTTGACGATGACACAGAACATAAGTCACAATGTCAGTATCGGGCTCTGACAGCTGTCACAGCAGATTTGTCAGGCAGTGTGAAGCTGTGCCTCTGCAGTACTCACTTATCATGGCTGACACCTCAAAGCAGGGCATCATCTGTTTGACAGCTCCCTGTGAAT
>JAVLVB010000524.1:2059704-2120210 GCA_032876305.1 Orestias chungarensis
AAAAACCCCCCCCCCCCCCCCCCCCTCCTTGACAAAAAACTAAATATGCTATTAGCTAAATTATCAAACCGCCCTCATTGCTAGTCAATTAGTTTTACTTCACACCGGCAACATAGTAATTGTTATTTTTGTGCATTGCATTCAAAAGGCAGATTGCACACAATGTATACAGTAACTAACTCATCCAACATGTCCAGCAGATGTCAGCCACAAACACAGCAGATGGAAACATGAGAAATGTTGAAACTTATTCCTTTAGCTCAGCACTGCAGAATGCTTCTGGTAAAAACCAGAATACACAGAGCATGTTTCTTCTTTGAGGCTGTCTGATTGATAAACACAAAGAAAACTTACTGAAACATTAGTCAGGTACTCAGACGTGGAATAAACATAAACACCTATATCTATTTTTTTATTCTATATATATTCTATCTATCTAATTTCTATTTTAGAATTAATTTAGAAGAAAGAATATTAGCAGAATTAGCAGGCAGACCTCGCCTTATCTACTGTAAAGTCAATGACCTGGTGTCTGCAAGCAGGTACTGTCTATAACTTCTATTTAATCTACGACAAAATTACCACAAGCATTTGGCAGACAGTATTTTCCTACAAAACCTTTGCATGCCAGAGCGAGCTATAATCAAAGGTTATGGGAAATTATTTGCTCTGACCTTGCATAAATGATATAAAAATGATTAAACATGGATAGTCTATCCCTCTAAACACATCTCTAAGGTTTTATTTAAATGTGTTCAAACTGCAGCAAGTCTACTCTATTCATATAACACGTTTCGGCCATAGGGAACTCTACGCATTTATAGAACAGAGGAATCAATAAAAACAATATTTAAAAGCAATATTTGATCAAAGAAGCTTTTTCTAGGCTTAGTTCATCCTCTACATTTAGTGTCAGAATTGAAAGTAAGCTCAGAATCAGGTTTGCACATATTAGGCACTCACTAATGCTTGTAGATTTGCCCCTAATTTGTTGAACCTATCAGATTCTTTCAATAGAAGTGAATCTTGGGGCCTGCTTATTTTTATTTTTAAAGTACAACTGTTTGTTACAATGATTATATATAATTTAGTATTATTGTCAATCCTAATAACAAATCCTAAATTCTTTGCAGGCTTGAGAGTCTTTTTTTTATACCAAAACCAGACCGATGGAGTTTTGTTGTAGAATAAGAATAATAAATAAAAAAATATGCATTTCTTACTTGTATAAAGGTTTGTAATAAAATAAGAAAATGTAATTCTGCCGTTCCAACAAAGACACTTTTATAAAATTGGTTTAGTTTAAATTGTGACAAAGTTTAAAGTGGAATAAAGAGACTAAAGACAAAAGTGTAATTGAAAATGAAAACAAAACAGCAACAAAAAAACAGAAAAGCAATCAAAAACATTATACTGAATGTGATTTTATTGTTAGGAATAATTTTGATATTTTTACCGAAATTTACAGACAAAAACAAATTCCCGATATGAATACAGCTCCCCAGAGCAACTTTCAGACTAATTATGAACATTTCTTAGCTTCCCTACATGTCAGACTCAGCGATTCCTCCACATCACCTTCTGAGCTTCCCCTTCAGTTTCTTTATTTTATTTTATTTGTCCCCCCCGCTGTCCTGGATGCCTCAATCCACTGTGACATCTCCCTCTGCTTGATCGCCGTGCCAGGACCGCAGGAGGGTTAAGAATTGGAAGGTTTCTCTTTGATCTGCCTTAAAAGTGCGGAGATAGAGTTTAAAATGATGTCTTATAGAGTGTTGTCAGCGAGAGCCTCTCTACGACTTAATTTATTGTTTATTCAGTGACAAAGAGATGCTAGATCACTTCATGGTCCAAGTGTATAAATCAGAAGCTAGAGTTGTATTACTGGACTGCTTCATTTGTCTGTTGGTGTTCTAATGCTCACTGACTAGTACATTGCATCAAATACACGGTGTCATTCTCATTAGGGTCCTGTTAGATGACATTATCCCACCTTGCTGCGTGACATTTTAGTCGACTCTGGGTGGCGTCTTCACTGGCCTTTTCAACCTGACAGCAAATACTTGTGGACGACTTTCCTTTATCAGAGCTCAGTATGCTTTTTAAATGCACTTTAACAGGAAATTATGCTTGTTTTTTGGTAGTATTTTGAATGATGACACTGCCTTTGTTATTTTTCATCTATCCTTTATCCCCTTTGTTTCACATCTGGAATATATGTTGACTATGAGCCATAGTGTTGAAATGAAAAATTATTTTTGTTTGATTGATCAAACAAACACAACTACTGTAAAATAATAAATGACTATATTTTAATGAGGCAGAGAATAGGCTAGAAGGAGGGAATGAATGCTCCTGCAAATCGATTTTTAATGCCAAATCAGCCATGTGTCATGTTCCCCCTTGCAGATTAAAATCTGCCAAATTCAGTGGCCAACCTTGACCTTCCCCCGTTTCTGATAGAGAGGAGGTGCCAAGGTCCAGACGATCTAAGTGTTTCACATTTGCCGTCCTTCGCAGAGAATTTCAGCTCATACTTATTCAGTATTCTAGACTGCTCACTTAGAAAACTTGTAAATATTTTCATTGAGATAATCTAACTTGCATTTTTAGTTCCTGAAAGAGCTTTTTAAAACTGTTTTAATAAAATCAAAGCAGCAGGTAAAGAGGACAGAGTAAACCCCAAAAGTTTATAATTCAGCCTGCGTGTTTTATTTTGATGGGTTTGTTTATACTGCAACTGTCAGGCTAAGCTTTTATTTGCTTTCTATTTCTCCTTATAAGTGACAAGTGTAGTTAAGTTGTACTTCATGTTTTATTTTGAAAAATCTTACTCTAATATCACGGCAGTCAATTTTGTGTTGTATTTCTTTTTCACACTCGTACATTTTTTCATGTGAATTAAATCAAAGTTTCAGAAATACTAATATAGCAACAACTGAATTTGTTGGCTAAAGACAAATAAATGCAACACTTTTGTTGATTTTATTTGTGAAATAAACCTTCACAATAATGCAATAGTTTTCTTTACGTCTTTGAAACAAATACAAATAATAGCTCATGAAATTTGTAAATTTAAATGGAGAAAATGTGTTGACAGTTTAAAGTCTCTTTTTATCTAAGTATTGGTCTGAATGACCATAAGAAGTTGAAATGGAAGACGCGAATTGAATGTCAGAGTTTTAAGTGGGCAGCAGAACAAATTAAATTAAAAAAGGGAGGAAGAAAACAAAAGAAAAAGGCCAAAAGCTGAATCATTCCTAACTGGTTTTAATTTGATAAAAACAAGGTGAGGCAGAGAGTGATCGCTGGTGTGAATCTCATGGAGATGTTTCTAATTCTGCATTTGCATCGAGAAATAAGAGCTATTTTTATCTTGCTCTCATCTTTTCTCATTCTGCCCTCCTTCCTTTTTTCTTCTAATTAAAACAGATGACGTTCTTTGTCTGCTAGAACCATAGACGAGACTAATTCTCACTGCTCGATCATAGAAATGTAATTGGTTCTGTGGTGCTTTGTTATAATCAAATGTTGAAATCCCTGTGGTGCAAATTAGTGTGCATAAAGATGGTACTTAAGCACTGTTCTGTACATAAATCCTGGTTAATATTTATTTTGTACAATATATTGATCAGTTATGTTCAATAAGAAGCCTGTTTACAGTGTAACTTGGATACTGTTGTGAGTGTAAATAAATTATTGTATTGTGTAATTTTTTTATGCAGTATTTATCCAGGTGACTTCCACTTTCCTGAATTGGTGTCTTGATATTCCTCTTTGAATATGACAATAAATTGTACATCTGAACACAAACTACTACACAAGACAAAACCAAACCTCTTAAGTCTTGTGAAAGACATTCAGTCCAAAGTTAAAAATGAAAGATGATCTAATTCCAAATTTCCAAGCTAAACTTAGCATAAGAGTGAGAACATTTGCGTTTAGTTGTGTTTTCCTCTTGTTCTATGAAACCGTAATGGAAACAGCTCTCACGGGCTGTTTGTTTCCTTTTCAACAGCAACATAAGTGTAAGGAGAATGCAACTGTTAGTCAAGCGGAAAAAATGAAACTGAACATTTCTTTCATGAAAAACATATTTTTCCTACCAATGGAAAACAATTTCATCCTGAAATCTGTCAAAAAAAAGTGGGGTTTGTTCAAACCTAATTTATCCCATACATTTACAATATTTACAATAGTTTTTTGTTTTTTTTAAATCACTCCTTTGCTAAGTTTAACGTCTGTTGGTGTTTAATATCTCAGCTCTCAAGTTAACATATTAACCTGATTCCAGGGAATGATGTGCTTGAGATCAAATCAGATCTGAAAGGAGATGAGTGTTTCGGTCATTTCCCAGCTTGAACACAAATTGTTTAAATGGATCAGCCATTCAGCATGTGCTGCAGAAGTTGGTGACTACGTAAAAAGATTATTTATCTAGTAGAAACAGCCTTTCTATTGCAGGGATGCATCTAAAATAGTAAGAACCCTGGCTGCCAAGGGCTTGAGTTGCCTTTTTCTAATCCTACTTTGATTCATAATTTAAGTGGAAGATTCAAATAATTATTCCAAATAATTCAGGAACCCACCCTCTTTAATTTCAAAGTAGTTTTCTTAGGTTTAGGGTTTCATGTGGCCCAGTTCCTATCTTCCTTCCTTCTTTTTCATTCCCGCTTTGCCTCTATCCTTCTTTGTCTTTCAGTGTGCCAGTCAGAGTGCAAAATGGAAAAACAAAGAAAAAATCACAAGGAGAGTATAATTGGAAAGGTTTGACAAAAAAATAAACTGGAAGGGAGATACGGAGAGCCAGAGAGAGGTTAACGGATGAAAAGCAACATAAGAGAATTTAGAGAAAATGGAGACAGGAGGGCAGACTAATGAGGCAGCAGGGCTCCGATCACCAGACGCTGTTTTCTTTGCCCATCACTCTAGGAGGTAAAGGCCACGGAGGTGTCTCTGAAGGGCAGAGAAGACAAAACAAGCCCAACAAAAACCAAGAATTATACTTTTGAAAGACTGTTTTTTTGTGTAGCAAACAAAAAATAAACCAGTGTTTGTGTGATGTGCCTGTCCAGAAGCTCGGTGCCTTTCCAGTTTAAAGGTATCCTTCACGCCCGTGATGGAGCTTTCTTTGCTTTCCCTCTTAAATAGCCGTTTTCAAAGCCATCCACCCACACACTAGAACACAAGCAAAAGTACCGTCTTAGCTTTGCTGCAGAACCTTGCGTCATACCTCCGATATCTAAGTGCTGCAGCCGTCATCCAACAACAAAGTGTGTTTGTGCGTCTTCTCATTGCTGCGGCTCCGCACAGCTTAAGAAGCATAAAATTGTATCATTCATGTAACAATCCTGTTGTATGTGTCTGTCTTCTGCTTGTGTGGGCTTTTATATTAAGGATCCTGGCTGCAGCTGGGGCTCATATGAACATCTCAGTGGATCTGAGGACTCTGAGGGCCGTGAGAGTACTGCGACCCCTCAAACTGGTCTCAGGCATACCCAGTGAGTATCATATATTTCAGCATCTGTTCCACATTTTTCTTTTTAATTCATAGTCATGACTTCATATGTTTATGAGACAAAGTAATTTTAACTGATTGACTAACATATCTTTTTTTCACCCTTTGTTAGTTAGCTTCTATTAAATAGCGTTAAACAATTTTAAGCCATATTTTCTCACCTGCTCACCTAAAGTAAAATTTTTTATATTAATTATGAAAAATTTACAATTGACAGAAATCATTAACAGGATCGCCTCCTTTCAAAAGCATCCAAACCCCAATCAACTTTTTCACTTGAGGAACAGCAGCTTGTGGTTCTTAAAAATGTTTTGAATAAATATATGAACATGGTGATGTGCAGTTTAACTCAGCACCTCTCAATACTTCATACCAATAATTTGTCCACATCAGAGACCTTGATATTTTCCCACTGGTCTTTTAAAGCACAGTCCGATTGGATACAGGGTGTCTGGGAACAACAGCTCATAGTGTTGAAGACATAAATTGTTTTTCAGAAATTTTGCTGACAGAGCTCTGTTATAACTCTGTCTATGTTTAGGGTTTTGTTTTTTTTTGTTGGTGAAAGCTATACTTCCATTTCAGTTTTATGTGCAGGTTCAAACCGGTTTACTCTTTTTCCTTTTATACCCAACCAGCTTCCATGCTATTTTAGCAGAAAAGCAACCCCACAGCATAATTATGCCACTACTGTCTTTTACTACAGGAATGGAATATTCCAGGTGGTGTGCTATTTTACCATCTTGCATGTTGGCCAAACCCCACAGTTTTAGTCGTATCTAACCAAATAATAATGTTTTATGCAGCCAATATACCGATATAAGCAAAGTTTTAATGAGATTAACTGTATCACTTTTCCTTTAACTAGAGCCTCCTACCTAAACTGTGAATCTTTGATCCTCCATAAAAAATTGTTTATATATGATCCACTTGCCCTGCATGTCAGGTTGAGTTAAGAGCGATGTTTTGGTCAGTTTTCTGTAATTCTGTTAGTTTTTAAATGATATATTGAGTAGTGACATGTGAGATGTTTAAACTTCAGACACTTTTATAACAAAATAAAACATTCATTTTCTCATCCACTTGATTTCTGAATTATTTACTTGGCTTAGTCTGTTTACCAATTAGGTTACCAGTTGCTTTCACTTGATTTTGTTCAGGGATATTAGAATAAAGGTCAAGCAGTCAACTTCATAATTTTTTTATAAAAACAACCTGTTGAAATTTGTGTATGTAAAGAGGCAAAATGGGGAATGAATATTACTGGTAGGAAATTTTAGAAATCCACATGCAAACATTATAAATTGAATTTACCTGACATTAGGTTTAATACAGAGAATAATAATTATGTTTTTTGATAAACCAAAATGGTAATTATATCATCAGTAATGAAATAACAAATACCTGTGTTAAGTATCATATTCCATGTTGTATTCAACAATATTCATAGAGTTGTTTTTACTTAGTTATAATTATTTACGTTTTCACCTTTACCTAGGTAAATATCTCCTTATTTTCCTCCAGGTCTGCAGATTGTCCTAAAGTCTATAATGAAGGCCATGGTGCCTCTGCTGCAGATTGGTCTGCTGCTGTTCTTTGCCATCCTCATGTTTGCCATCATCGGCCTGGAGTTTTACAGCGGCAAACTGCACAAGACCTGCACACCACAGCTAGGAATACTGGGTACAATGGACACTTTTTTTTTTTTTTTTTGACTCCCAGTCTACAAATCTGCTATGTAGACATCATATGTCCATCTATCTCCATGCTTGAAAGATGAGTTTTTATTTTTTATTTATTTTTTGTTAAAAGACTTTGTTTGGTTTTCTCCAGAATTGCTGTCATGAATCTCACTCTGGGTTGAGTTGCAATTTTCCTTCTAGGGGAAAAAAGTAACTATTACCAGCATTTTATAAATGTTCTATTATGAGCTTTAGCATTAAGCTACAAACCATAGCAATCTGAGCTTGGAATGAATTATCTTTCAACTTCTGAAAGGAATGGCAGCTGTCTTAAATGTTTTCTGCATGGGTACAATCCGTACTGCCATATCATCCAGTCTAATTAGCAGTGACATTTTATCCTCTACAGGCATTTCAGATATTTTTTCTCCTCAATATCTTCTTAAAAAACCCGTGTACGCTTCAGACCAACAAAAAAAGTCTTATTTTCTTGAGGCGTTACATTATTTTGTAATAAATTAACTGAATGCTTTAAATTAGATTGAATTCTTCACTGTGCACCATGTGAAAGAATAGGGGGTCATACACATTTTCAGTGTTTCTTTATCCCATTGAATTGAGATTTCTGAAGGTTTGGAACCCAGTAAAGACCATCTTTTTCGATTATTATCTAACATGCTAAAAATAATAAAAGGGTATGCTTCGCTCAACCATATCCGCATTAGGGCTATGATTATTTATTGATTTTTATGCCTGGAAATCTCAACAATTATTGAACTCTTCAGTATTTAGCAACTAGTCTTACATCCAATCAAGGTGCAGTGTAGGAACATATACTCAAAAATCCAGCATGTAACTTCTGTCCCTCTATAGGTTTATATGATGATTCAGGAAAAAACAACAGCCTCATCTTTATTTGCTCATAGGAAGGAAATTGTTTAAAGGCATGATTTTGTTTTTGTTTTTTGTAAGACATCTTGTATGTGGTATTGTTCATCTTAACAAAGACTGGCATAGAATTAAGGGCATGATTAATATATGATTTAAAAAAAATTATATATATATATATATATATATATATGTATATAATACACAAATCTCTACCGTGATGTCAGAAGAAGAAAAGCCCACATGGTGATTAAAGCTGCACCTGGAGACTCCACCGAGCCAAAAAGGCCTTGCTGTGCTTTATAAACTAAATAAACAATAAAGTCCAATACAAAGAGTTATTGTTCAGCTTATAGCTGTTATTAACCTCCATGTTGCCCCCAATTTCATTTGAGCTGAATAGAAAGCTGGGGGGAAAAAATATACTGAAGTGAATATTTTCTGTCACTAATTTATCAGACATTGGATTTCCATGCTTACAATGTATGTATAATAAAACATTTTTTATTTTCCTCGCAAAATTTGCCAGCTTACTGCAGCGCAGAATTTATAGCAAAGAATAATAACTCTTCAGCAACATGTTTTATAACTGTTTGTCTCTAACCTTCTGTTCAGAAAATGAAACTGTGGACTCGTCAGAGTATGATTTCCCTTGTGGCGTACGTCAGTGTCCTGCCAAATATGCCTGCGCTGAAACCTGGATTGGACCTAATGACGGCATCACCCAGTTTGACAACATCCTCTTTGCAGTCCTCACTGTCTTCCAGTGTATCACCATGGAAGGATGGACTACTGTGCTCTACAATGTAAGGCCATACCTATGCCTCTTATGATGCTATTCTGGTTTGCCTGAGAATCATTACAAGGTAGACTCCATAAAGCCCAATACATCGGGAAGTAAGAGACAGCATGTGATTGGTTGATTAACAAGTGCCTGAATGTAATTTTTTTTGGGGGGGGAAATTAGCTTTTATAGAACAGAGTATTTTTCAAAATATCAGAGAGACCAGTTTACTAACCTTTTTTTTGTAATACCAAACAAAATATGGCCGCATAATGCTGAAGACAATATTGTTGCAACATAAGAGAATAAAAAATAACACATTGAGCTGTGTTATTTTTTATTCTCTTATGTTGCAATAATATTGTCTTCAGCATTATGTGGCCATATTTTGTTTGGTCCAATCTGAAATGCACAATAAGTTTGGTAATTGAGGTATATCCTCTAGCTAAGATTTATACGCATAAACATTAATATTGATGGCTTTTCAGTATAGAAAGATGTGGTTTGCCATATAAAGCTTTTTTTTAAAGCAAATCTACGAATATTCTTTTTTAAATTAAAAGCACATCTAAATTTGCTATAACTAATAGTTCTGTACATCTGCATTAGAGTTCTCATGTAATGAGGGGAGCAAAGGAGGCAGGAATAATTTACCAAGACTGTCTCTGCAATCTATAAAGAATTTACCATTTTTAAAAATGTGGAGTTATTTTAGAAAGATACAAAACTGAGGCTAGTTAGAACTGGTATTTCAATATATTTAAATATTAATTATAACAATTTCAATATAAATTTAAATGGAATTTCTATATAATGTATTAAATGACAGCTTGGACAAATGTTGGCTATTTATTAATTGTTTTTACTTGGAAGTCAAAAGCTGTTAAAAGTTCAAGCAGGTAAAACTGTTGTATAAGAGCATATCTGGTTTTTAGTGTTTGCACACACTCACTATTAAAATAAATGTTAATTTAAGTTTTTGCATATATACATTATTTGCATTTATAATAAAAAATCTGAACAAACGTTTTAAGGTTCTGTATATTTAATTACTTAACCCCTTCAGACCTGAATTATGTTCCAAAGTTGTGAAAAATATAATGATAACTTTTCCCAACCTTTTGCTACCAGGAAAGGAATCAATAAAAAATCAAAACTCTTAAATTTGTTTTGTCCATTTTAATGGATGTTAGGCCCGAACAGCTATAAAACTATCATTATATGACAATAACACATGATTTCATTCTTTAACATCACAACATGTATTTTAGTGGCTTTAATGTAAAAATATAACCATCAAATCAACAAGATAAGCTCACAATTCTGGCTCATTTTCTGTGGGCATATTTAAAGCAGTTTCTCTGTGACACAAAGAAGAAGTTAACTTTGGACAAGTCACAGTAAACGGGGGTTTTTCCTGAACAGTTTGCACCTTGTTGCCTCTTTTTTATCGTCGTAATTTGGCATGTTGTCTAGCCTGTCAGTCTTTACCTCTTGAATTGGTCTTCTTTCCACTCTCTTTTTTGGTGGGCCATCATCAGCAATGGGACTCGTGCATGGACTGAGAGCATTGGTCTATGCATGTCTTTGGATTCATAGAGTGTCTGACCTTGTAGAACACATTAGTGTCTCCAGAAAGCCTCTCATTGTTGTTCACCACATGCAGGTTGATGCGTAGCTGGAAAAATCTGTCACAGGAAAGGGTGTCTTGGAAAACGCAGATTGATACTGGAAGACCAGTACATTTGCACTGTTGGTAAACCCAGTACCCCCATATCCATATGCAGACCAACCAGGGCTTCAATCTCAGAAATTGATGCATGTGAATACCTACCCCTTGACTGCATTTTGTTCTACAAAGATATTAGTCATTGTTGTCATTAGCTGGAACATTTCACTGGGAACATCCTGCTTGAAGTAGTCATATGGTGTTAACGGGGGTTCAGGGGATTCAAGAACGGGACTTTTTCATGACGTATTTACTAGGGCATAGGAAGTGCAACACCACTCAATATTACTCTTCTTAGGGATGTTTGCAAGAAGACCATCCTCAAGAAACAAGTTTCTATCTGTCTGACTTATTCTAACTTTCCACTGCTTCAATTTCAACTTTGTTCCCTACCAGTGGTACTTCTGCCTCATCCCTGTCCTCCCCCTAAAATCATTAGCAAAACCTTATGTCATGCTTATTCTAAAGCATCAAATTACTATTTTACAATATGACATTCACTATCTTGCTACACCACCCCTCACCAACTCTTTGACATCTGTCAGGATCTCTATCTTCATCTTCCTCATCGCTCTCAAAAATATCAACATCAGAGACATTTCCATCTCCAATCATTTCAAGGGCAGTATACTCTCTATATACACTAGTCACAAAAAGTTAGGGATATTTGGCTTTAGGGTGAAATGTGGAAAATGTAAAAAGTTCCAGCTACAGTGATATCCTATCACGAAAGTAGGACATTTAAGTAGAAGGATGCACTGGTGATTTCCTCATCTCAAACAATTTGTTGAAACAAAAGTTAACAACAATGGTGTGTACACCACAAGAAAAAATGTCAACGTCTCAATAACTCGTCAATTCGCCCTTGAGCATCAATTACAGCTTGACAATGACCCCTCATGCTGTTCACAAGTCAACTTATTGTCTGCTGAGGCAGGGCATCCCACTCTTCTTGAAGGGCAGCCCTAAGGTCATTGAGGTTTAGGGGTGCAGAGTTTCGAGCCTCTACATACCGACTCAGTTGATCCCACAGGTTATCAGTGGGATTCAGGTCTGGAGAAATTGCCACTGTTGTCTGGTGACAACAGTGGCTGATGCATAGCGCTCTCCTTGACGTCTCCAACATCGTTGGCGGCCATCATTTCTGCTGAACATGAATCGACTTTCATCAGAGAACAGCACTGAGGCCCTCTGGTCCCTCGTCCAGCGTAAATGCTTCCTAGCCCATGCAAGACGATGACGCCTGGGCCTGCTGGTGTGGTCAGGTACCCTTGCAGATCCTCTAGCACGCAGACCACAGTAATGTAAATGGTTTTGAATTGTCTGACATGACACTTGGGTGCCTCTCACCTCTCTTAAACGTGCCTGGAGTTGAGTGGCATTCATCATCCGGTTTCTCAGGGCATTTTTCACTATGTAGCTGTCATCAGCATGGGATGTGGCCAAAGGACGTCCACTTCTACGCCTTTCTGTAACTCTTCCAGTGTCTCGATATTTCTGTTGCAACCTGATGATGACACTCTGTGACACTCTGAGCTCAGTGGCCATGTCCGTCTGAGAACGATCTGTTTGAAGCATTGCAATGGCCAGGTACAGTTGATCCATTGTTAGGTGTCGTCTTGGTCTCATGATGTTACAATGTGAACAGCCTGATGAGGATGACTGTTTAAACATCAGCTGTAATTGAACCAGGACATTTATTGGTCGATTCGAGGATCAAACACCTGTTGTGACTTTTGCCGTTAAGCTCCTCGTTAGAGAACAGCAACATGTGCAAAAGGTACTGAAACATTTAACAGTTGGACAGGTGCATTCAAAAGCTTAGAGAAGGTCACATTAAGTTCACCTGTTAAGGTTTGAATGCATTTTGGGCTAATCCTGAAATTCAACCCGAAAGCCAAATATCCCTAACTTTTTGTGAGTAGTATATAACAGTTTTAACTTATTACCAATTCATTCTCTTGTTATGATGTACTGTTTTCAGAGTAACAATGTAATTTATCAATACTGGAGAATTGACTTCAATTACACGGTTTACATCCCACTGTCCAATCAAATGGACAGCAAGATTTGAAAAAATCTTGAATAAAAACTTGAACTTCCACATTTGATATTACACTTTAATTCATACATTCCATCTTCCATTGTTATTTTAAAACAATGAAATCTTGGCACAAATATCTATAAATGTACATAAATCTGTTGAAAAGAATCCTTACTTCAACGTGTGGAGCGAAGTCCTGCCAAGCCTCTCTTCAGTGTGCTGTATTTTTTTAAACGGCAGAGAGCAAACCTATTCTGGCGTTGGATTGGTTGTTAAATGTCCAATTGAATGTACTTGAGGCTTTAAGTGATGTTAAATGTGGAAAAACATTAAAAAAACAACAACTGTCATGTGATGTCCATTACAATGGACGCAGGGTCTGAAGGGGTTAATTTTCTTTTAACATAATACTTCTGCTCTTCAGTTTCTACAACAGCGGATTTTCTCAATATGCAGCTCCTGTTTAATGTTACTTTTTAACTTATTTTGATTTTTTCAGACAAATGATGCCCTGGGTCCCACCTGGAACTGGCTGTACTTCATTCCTCTCATCATAATTGGGTCCTTCTTTGTCCTGAACTTGGTGCTGGGAGTCCTTTCTGGGTAGATCCTACTTTACACCAGTACATTTGAGAAATTATGTTTAATACATTTTTGCCTTCACTTCTAAGGTTTGTTAAATGATTCTTCTCTCACTCAATTATTCAATTATTACCTACATCTCAGACTGCAAATAACAGTTTAAAAAAATTATTAAAACTACTTTTATATTTTAAAATCACATTCCACATTAGTTCTTTATAATGTTGTAAAGTAGATTTTAGGGAAGACACAGTGCAAATGCAAAAGTTTCTACACATAAGTAATTGTTTTGTGGTTTGTTTTTGTTTATTTAGAGAATTCGCCAAAGAGAGGGAGAGAGTGGAAAATCGCAGAGCCTTCATGAAGCTGAGACGCCAGCAGCAAATTGAAAGAGAGCTTAATGGCTATCGCGCTTGGATTGACCGAGCTGGTGGGTCTAGTCCAAGCTGTGGGTGTGCTTCTTCTTAAAAATGACAGAGACCATAGTAAATATTTTCTATGATAATCCTGTTCTGTTTAGACTATTAATAATAATATTAATAACAATAAGGCTAGCTATTTATTTTATAGCACCCCAATTTGGAAATCTGGTTACATGTCATCAGAGTCAAAATGTTCATTTGTCTTCCTATATGTTTTTCCCAGAGGAAGTCATGCTTGCAGAGGAGAATAGGAATCCAGGACCTTCTGCACTTGATGGTGAGTTATGCAAAGGAATATCAGAATTTATTTGACAAAGTTGAGCGGCTATTGAATTTATCAACCCTTTCACTTGTTGAAGATCATGTTTTTTTCATGATTTTTTGATTAGCCAAATCTGCTAATCTGGTAGTTATTTTCATCTCATTACTGATAAGATTCATCCAAAGGTCATAAGGTTCAGTACTGGATTAGAAAAAAAAACTAAGGAAAATGTTAAAATAGATAGGTTATTTCTACATGGGATAGGATAGAAAAAATGAAGTTGATTTATTTGTTTTTTTGTTGAATTTGAGATGTTGGGCTTTATATCTGTCTAAATTTATGGACATCTGAAATGTCATTTCAAACTCCAAATGTTTGCAGAACAACAAGGATTAAAACTATAACAACCAAATTTATGAATCACAATCCCTCATGTAGTTAAGAATTATTTCATTAAATGATCAAATGTTTTATTTAAGTATCCTATCTACACTCCTCGATTGCGTTATAATTTCTGTAATTTACCAAATTTTCAGCTGTAAAAATGGTTTTAAATAAGAGGTCTAAATATGAAAGTGTTTGATTGTAATGTGGTTTTCCTGCTCAAATGAACATCTCATTGAGAGGAATTTAGTCCGTAATCTATCGCCCCACAGACAGATAACTGCTGCTCTGACCAGGAAGCTACCAAGAGCCTTCAGGAGTGGAGTAGGGGTTTGGGTCAATGTTGACAGCTATAATCGAAGGCATTTTGCAGCAAAAACTTCACAGCAAATTACCTAGAGGCACACAAAAACATTCTAACTTCTACAAATCACAAAATCTGTGTAACCCGGTCACTCTGACACAAGTAAAAAAAATAAAAAAATAAATGAAAGAAAAATTGCAGTAAAAATCTTTTGTGGACATTGAAAGTGTCTTCAGTAGCAAAGAAATTAAATGCGCATGCTCTGATAGCTTTGATTATAAGGAAAGGTGGCACTTTGTTGTTGCCTTGGCAACTGCTGGTCTGAGAAGACAGCAGCATGGATGTGTGTTTGTGTTGACAAGACTGAGTCTTCCTGCCCTCAGCAAACACCACTATGTGGGAAACAGCGACATTATTTCTGTTTATGTTTGTGTTTAAAATTAAAATTAAAGAAAAAATGTAAAAGTCCTCAAACAAATATTGACAGCAAATAGATTCAGATATTCTGAGGTAGCAGAAAGGTTTCAGTGGGGATTTCATATGATTAGTTGGAATGCACTGAAAGGGATTTAGGTTGTTTATTTAACATAAGATGATCATTTATATCTAATTTAGCCACAACATTAATGAGTTGAACTGCTGGTTTTGGTTTAACATTCCCATTAACTTGAATTGCTTATCGATCAACAGGCCATTTTTATTTACGTCATTGTTTTACATACATTCAGTTATCCGATTCTCTGCCTTGTTCAAACTTGGTAGACATTATTCACAACACATTGGGCTCGCAAAAGACAGTTTATGGGCATCCTTTGGTCTTACAGCACTGGCTTAAATGTTAAACAACATGTAACATTTCTTTAGTGTTGAAGCGAGCCACCACCATAAAGAGGAAAGGCATGGATGGGCATCAGGGCCAGTCAGGAGAGGAACATTACGGTGACATCTCTTCTGTGGGTAGGTGGATATATTCTGAAGTATTTGCACTTAACCTAAACTCTATTTCTCCTGAGCTCTGCAGGAGTTTTAAATGGATTTGTCACTCTTGTGAGCAACATTCTCTGCAAGTGCCGTTAGACCACATTTTCCTTTGCTTCTACCCACTGTCCCTCTCATAAGGCATGCCGATGGCCAGAGCCAGCATTCGGAGTGCAAAACGAGGTCCCACAGCCTATTTTCGACGTAAAGAGCGTCTCCTGCGGATTTCTATTCGCCGTGTGGTGAAGACGCACACTTTTTACTGGACAGTGCTTGGTCTTGTGGCTCTCAACACACTGTGTGTCGCCATTGTGCACCACAATCAGCCCTTCTGGCTGTCCAATTTTCTCTGTAAGTCACACCATGGCCTCAGCAACACTGTAAAGTATAGAAAAAAACTTAAAAACTAATAATGAAAGTGGTTTCATACTTTAGTATATGTTTTCTCTGTATTTTCAGACTATGCAGAGTTCCTGTTCCTCGCTCTGTTCCTGACAGAGATGTTCTTGAAAATGTACAGCTTGGGGCCGCGTCTCTACTTTCATTCATCATTTAACTGCTTTGACTGCAGTGTTAGTACCTCGTCTCCCTTTTCACAAAAGTATTTCACAAAAAGCAAACATGCAGTGATCCAAAAATAAATGCTGTGTTTACAAGTCTGTACATATTTCTTTCATACCGCAGGTCATTATTGGCAGCATCTTTGAAGTGCTGTGGGGGTTTTTCAGACCGGGAACATCATTCGGGATCAGTGTTCTTCGTGCTCTCCGTCTGCTTAGGATCTTCAAAATCACCAAGTTAGTTTTCTGCTCTCTTCACTTTTTGCGATAGGGGCCCTTTTGCAGTGTCAAAAGGGCATGAGGACATAAAAATCAGCGAGTGTTGCCTTTTGAGGGCTTTGGAGATGTTTTTTTGGCGTGGATTAGGTATGATATGTGTGATAATCCTTACTAGGTCTTGGGATCTGCATGAGGAAGTCTTGTAGCAGATATTACATGAGACAATAAGAGAATATGTAGCTTGAAGGAGGTTGAAGTTTTTCATACAGCAGTTACTATATTGAAAATAGTTTAGGACAAAGTTGGCTTTATTTTCATATTTCAAGGATTCAAGGATTCAAGGATTCAAGGATCTTATTTTTTTTACATGTACCATACATAAAATTAAATTTTTCAACATCACTGGTGATAACACTTGTAAAACATTCAAACAATGAGACACTAAAGTATCAGTAAAGTACACAAGTAAAACAATAAAACAGAGACTATAAAGACTAAGGTAGACATTAGGACTAAGGGGAATAAGTATTCTCAGTATCAGAGGTAGCAGCAGAGTTTGAATTGCGAGATGCATTCAGTAATTGTAGCAGCAACAGATTATTGGTGGTAGAGCGCTTGCACCCTTAAATTTAAACAGGAAGTAGAAGCTCTTTTATCCACCAGTGATGCAGTAAAGATGGCTTGGGAGAAGTCTTCTCTGATGCTAGTGCAGATGTAATACTTGTAATTGGGTTATTCACGGATTTGTGGAAAGGCAGCCGAAAAGTGTTTTAAGAGCGCAGTTGGTTGTGTCGGAGACGTTAGATTGGTCATAATCCCATGTAAAGGGAGCCTAAATAGTAACTGTAAAAATGTCAGCGATAACTAAAAAGGTAGTTATAAAGTGACCATAAATGTTGGCCTTCAAAGTGTGTAACAATGTTATGCATGCATTAGTTTTTCTTATAAAGAAGACAGAAATATCTTTTTCAAGAATTTTTACCTATGTTGTGATTTATGACAATCTTTATTTTATTTGGTTTTTACATTTAATTTCAATTTTTTTATATGATGCAAAGCTTGAATCCGAAATAATACGTTTAAGATTTTAACAGAAATCTGATATTTGATTGCTTTCAAGGTATTGGGCGTCTCTGAGAAACCTGGTTGTGTCTCTGATGAACTCCATGAAGTCCATCATCTCCCTGATCTTCCTTCTTTTTCTTTTCATTGTTGTCTTCGCACTCCTTGGCATGCAGCTTTTTGGTGGCAGGTAATATTACAGCATTTTCATTCAATTTAAATGTCAACTTATTTGCCATGCTTGTATGAAATATAAGGTAATTCATTAAGAAACTTTGTCAAAGAGATCAATGTAAGAAACAGTTATTGTTGGTTGTTTTTCATTTTCTGCCACCATAGCCCAGTCTGGGGCTCAATTTAAGGTTAAAGTAGACATTTACTTATTATTTATTGTAGTAAACCAACCTACCTCTGGTCTCAGTAAAAAATGTAAACCCTTGTGACCCACACAGCTATTGCTTGTCTTTTTTCCCTGAGTTCTTTCTCCAAGCTGACACGTTAATACAATTGGCAGAGATAGACAAGCACGGCCTTGTGACTCTCAGTAGAGAGAAGAGAAGATCCTCTCTAAATGTCTGAACCTTTTCACAGGTTCATCTTTGAAGACTACACACCAACAAACTTTGACACCTTTCCTGCAGCTATCATGACAGTCTTTCAGGTTGGGCAATAAAAGTGACAAATTACTGCTGAAGCTCAAGCTCATCAGAGTTCAGGATAGATTTATATAGATGTTCTGTTATTTTGTGTGGCTCTGTGTGTGTGTGTGTGTGTGTGTGTGCGTGCGTGCGTGCGTGCGTGCGTGCGTGCGTGCGTGCGTGCGTGCGTGCGTGTTTTCGCAGATCCTGACTGGAGAGGACTGGAATGAGGTCATGTATAATGGTATACGCTCTCAAGGAGGAGTGAAATCAGGGATGTGGTCCTCTATCTACTTCATAGTTCTCACACTTTTTGGAAACTGTATCCTCTCTTTACAGTTTAAAATTGTTTGTTTGTTGCCATCTTTACTTGTAAGCCTTCATTCATAATGAAGATTTAGTACATTGCCTCACTAACGTGTTTTACATTTTATTCATACTTTTTTGGGCGTTTTATAAGGTCAATAAACAAGAGGTCAACTAACAAAGTGGTGCACAACAATGGAATGGCTGGAATTAAACTCCTTTTTTGTGTTTGTTTAAAAACAACAGAGCTGTGAAGTTTTGTATGCATTTGCATTTAGTTGTTCCTTGAGTCAATTCTTTGTGGAACGACTTTTTCCTGTAGTTGCAGCTGCAAGTCTGTTGAGGTATGTCTTGACCAGCGTGCCAAAGCATGGGACTAAAGTTTTTGCCCATTCTTGTTTGCAAAATAATCCATGCCCCATCAGACTGGATTGAGTTTGTGAAAAAGCATTTTTTTAATCTTACCAAAGATTTGCTATGTACAAATTTTTTCCAATTTTAAATTTACAATTTATTTCTAGACTTGCAGCCAACGCAAGAACATGTTTTCATTTAAACCTGGCTGCAGATTTTTCGCAGGGCATTGTTAGAGGGTAAACCTTCCCTCAATCTCTGGTCTTTTGCGGGATTTCACCACATTTTTTTAGTTTTATCCATCTTCCCGTCAGTCCAAAACAGCTTCCCTGTTCCCGCTGGCGATAAAATCTCCTCAAAAAGACTCTGCCACCACCTTGTTATACTTTTTTTTTCCCCTTCCAATATACAACTTTGCACTGCTTTGTGTTTGTTTATCACAGATATAGAAAGGTTTGTATTTGGATCATGACAGATGGTAAAAAACCTAATGAATGACTTTCATACACCTACTTTTCTTAACATATGTGTGACCAGATACTCTTCTGAATGTCTTCTTGGCCATTGCTGTGGATAACCTGGCTAATGCACAAGAACTTACCAAGGTAAAAAAACCAAAAAACAAACCTGATATGTTTTCTGGTATGAGTTTGCAGTTAATTAATTTGCTTTGATTCTGATTTTTATTATATTTATTAGGATGAAGAAGAAGCAGAGGCCGCTTTCAACCAGAAGCACGCTCTGCAGAAGGCAAAGGAAGTTGGACCGCTTTCCTCCTTCATGTCTTCAGAGTAAGTTTTGTATGCAGCCTTTGCCTGCCTGCCCTCCTCTAAACTGCTTTATCTCTTTCTCCTTTCCCTATCTTGAGAATGTGTGGCAATGACTCAGCCATCTAGTTTTAAGTTTCGGTCCCTTTTTTGAAATACGATTTGCCAATTGGTATGTTTGCCACTTTTGAGTTACTGAACAAAAAGGCTGTGCAGAACAGGCAAAAATCACCCTGAACAAGATTAAGATATTTCGGTTGTGTTTCTTTCTTCGTTGTTTCCTGTTGGTTGTTTTACGTAGTGCTGCGACAGAGACATTTTAAATTGCTAAGAACTTAATTATTTGTTTGATATAGTAATGCCACCTTGTCTTTTCTACTTTCAGAATAGATTTTGTTTCTGAGTAACTGATTGCACTTTGCCTCTTCATACACCTTGGAAGTGCATGTGCATGACCAGCAGTTAAAAACTCTGTACGCACGCTGTGAAACAAGGAGCGTTTTTTTTGCATGGGCATGTCGAAGATTTTGCACATTTATAACATGACCCACTGAGCGCCAACTAAACTCCTTTGGTGCAAGAAAATCTGAAAAGTGTGGTGTGCATGTTTAAAACTCCAGAGCAGACAACGACCTTTAGAAATAACCTAATTAGTAAGTAAATCCCCCCATGAATATTTTACTCTGGGTATAAATCCTGCTCTTTTTTTAAAACTTTTGGAAGTTTGTTAGAAAATATTAGTAAGTAAAAGACTACAGATGACAGGAGACAAGTCAAAGTAATGTTGTGCAGACATTTAAAAAAAAAGATTGGGTTAGGTTTAGGGTTATATTAAAATCGATTTACTTTTTAGAGAGTACCATTCAATCCATTATCTAAAAATGGAAAGAGTATGGCACTAACCTAACCTGACACTTTGAGCAATGAGATTATTTATTAAAAAGGTAGCTCAGAGTCAAGGATTACTTTAGATGAGCAGCATAGTTTCACAGCTCAGGAGGAACCAACCTGTTGGGACAATTATTATTAAAACTAGGAAGAGCCCAAAGAAATGTAATAGTTGCAATAACAATGGCTTTTGCAATTTGCCAGTCATATATAAAATTCCAATCAATTCATACAGCATCCTCATGGTAAAACATATAGTCGCAGCAGCATAATGCAGATGTGGAAGCCGGCAGACTTAGTTAAAACTATACTGGAATTTATGGAATGGTTTCACAGTAAAGTTATCAAAAATCTAAAAAAAGCCGGGCTTTTCAAATGTACAATTGTGAAAAAAATCATGTTTCCTTTTACATTTAGTTTATAATTATAATCTACTTTATTGGTGTATAAAATTAGATTAAATAAAGATTTGTTCTTGGTTGTAACATGATGAAAATTGTGAAACGCCTCAAGAAGTAGGAATATTGAGTATGGCACTGTATCCCTGCATGTTTTTCTTTTTTTAAACTAAAAAAGAGACATAAAACAACACAGAAACATTGTCAGGTTTAGTTTTTCAAACTCCGGGATTATTAAAAGGTAATTGGGTTGGGATCTAAATATTGAGAACATCCTCTGAACCTTTAGGGTGTGACCTGAGATGACAGACCGTCTGCTCTTATGATAATGGAGAAACTTGCATGACTCCAGCTGCTGAATACAACAAGCTCTGCATGTAGAAGTCAGATAATGGTTCTGGTTTGGGACTGCATGCCATATGGTCTGCATGATGGAAGAAAGAAAAAAAATTAAAGCAGAAACACACACTTACTGAAAATGCTTCTCATTCAAAGCATAACCGATGTTTTCAGTGTGCGTGTTGTTTTTCTTTCATTATTGTGCCTTTAGCTTTGGAAAAGAATAGATTTTAATCATTTTGCATATTTTCCGACATCGAGATGCTTGGCACTTGGATTCCCCTATTAAACTTTATTCGCATGTCTGATAAAAGGTGGTGTTCAGAGCTGCATCCCAGCTTGATTGGTTTTTCTTAAAACATGAGCTCTTTTGTCCTGTGTTTTTGCTGATGGAGCCCATATGTGTGTTTTCATACTGTTTGCTCCGACTGTCTTTCTATCAATGTTTAGCTTACTGTTAATGTTTATAAATGTTTTTAAATGTTTTTCTGACTCTGTAACCATCATGTTGGTCAGTGTGCTTGCTTGGCTACATAGGAGACACACATCAAAGCTCCAAGTCTAAGTTGCAAACAAAATTAAAAAAGACATAATAAACAGAATTGATTAAATAATGTAAAATGATTAAATATTTTTTTGGATCAAATATTTATTTGTATTGCTCAAAAGAGAGTGTTTTGATCCTTGGGCAAGGGCTTAATGTTGCAACTGGCCGTCTTTGAGTGTTTTTGCTGTATGTCTCCTGGCCTGTTTTGTCTCTGCTCACAAAAGCACTAATGTCTTGTTTTCAACCAATCGCTCATTGGTAACACGGACCACACGAGAGTCCACGCTCCAGTAAGTAACAGTGTCTGTTCAGCTCTCTGAATCTCTCACTCACCCGTGCTTGATTCGCTAATCCAAGTCCTTCACTCATCTGTCCATGCTCTGTCCATTGTTGTCCCGTCCAAATCTTCAACCCTATTTCTAACCATTAAAATTTCTCAAATCAGCTCAGCCAGTTTCATTCTGCATGACATTGTTTATTTATGTTATCACAGTCACAGAATCACAGAGGCCAGGAACTGATGACCCCACTTTAAATATTTTACATGTCTTTTTTTTTTTTCTTCAAGTAATCTGAAGGAATATCTTGTCATCATTAAAAAGGAAAAATGTCCTTATTCACACAAAATAGAAAAAGTGGAAAAGACACAACAATGTGATTTTTGCACATTATTTCAGCCCATGAACACAACTTAAAAGGAAAATACCTTTATTTTTAGATTGGAAAGGTTGAATGGAAGATAAGAACCATTGATTTTTGTAGTGTTTTGAGTATTTTTCACAAAGCAAATATTCAGCAAGAATGGAAAACAGCATTTGTTAAATTATGATAATTACAAAATATACAGTTTTCACAAGATGGGGATTTATTTTTTATTGATTTTTTTTGTCAACAAAATGTATCAATCATATTCCCACCAACAAGCAAAACATGAAAAATAATATAGTGGGGATGGATGTCCTCAATTGACACACTCAACTAGCCTGGGCTTTGCAAATTGTCCACTAAAGATCATAATTTCTAGAAAACTGCTTCCTGCGGAAGCAAAATAAGTCTTTGGTTTGGGCAAACTTTTTAACATTCAGTTTATCTTTTTGTGTATCTTTTTTATATAAATAATTTTTTTCATTTGTATTTTATTTAAAAATGCTCAGGGTTAAACATTTTTTTAGTAAAAATTAAATCAACATATTGGTAAGCACACTGCATGCTAAAGCCTATATCTTACTAGTATTAAATTATTGAAGCTAAATTAATGAATATCTGAGATGAAATTCTAAAGTTGAGGTCATACTAAACATCTTAATTGCTGACTTTTTAAAAAAAAATTTATGACATTGTGTCTTGTCTTATTTTTCCCAGGGGAAGCCGGAGGAGGCGGCCCTACCTGTACAGGAAAAGAGCCATACACCGCAGCCGGCCGACCTATTCCTACTCCCTGGAGGAGGCCCAAGGCAGTATAAGGGAAGGCCGCCCACTGCCTCCACTCAAACCCTCTAACTCTTTCATGTCCAGGAGAGAGAGGAGAAAGAGGATGACCATGTCTGTTTGGGAGCAGAGGACGAGTCAGCTACGGAGGCACCGACAGATGTCCAGCCGAGAGATCATGTTCAACAACTCCAGCGAGGAGAAAGACGGTCCCCCTGCTTCAGTTCATGAACGTCCCCTGTCACTGCATCGTAAGGCTATGCACCACACGCCATCAGGGAGCATGAAGAGACTGACCGACCCTCTGGCCTCACCAGGCAAGACCCAGCCCCCGGGCTCTTCTGTGGCTATGGATGTGTCCCTGGATGCCACTCTCTCAGGTGACATTCTGGAACCACCTTTGTCCGATGGTCAGGATCCTGCAGAGGTACCATGCTTGACCTTACCAGAGCCTCCCGAGTCTAAATCCTCAGAAGAAAACACAAAATTGGGCCTTAACCACAAGCATGTCGGCGAACGTCGAAGCCCTAGACTGAACGCAGAACTTCAACACAGGCATGTAAAAAAATTCAGACCTCAGGATAATGTTGACACACTGACCCCTGAAAACGGAGGTCACATTGAGACCATGGGGAAAAGAGGGCATCACTGTGACCATCGGCCAGGGACCAGAAATCAAGCCTCCTCTCCTGGAAGTGAAGGAAAGTTAGCTTGTAACCCTGATGTCGGAGAAAACAAACAAAGTCTGGGGGCAGTTGAGGAGAAACGAGCGGAGCCTGAAAACAAAGATGGAGAGATGAACAAAGACGAAGAAAGCAGGTGAGATAATCAGTTATTTCATATAGTTATAGTTCATATAATTATTTCAATATCTTAAAGTTTCATTTGTGAACACATTTTTAGCCATCACCATGAAAAACAGACCCATCTATCATACAACCTTAACTGACAACACAAACAAGTAGATTTGTTTTATTTAAATAATGCAAATCAAAGAGGTTAAAGTTATTCTTTCAAATGTATTTATGGCAGACATATTCCACCAGGATAGATTGTTTTACTTCCTTTATAAAGAACAAATGTTAATCCACCCATTACACATGTAAGTAAGCAGCTTAAGACCAGTGATAAGTTGACAGATGTGTTATTATATGACAGATTGTATCGACAATAATTTAGTTCTAGTATTTCCTCAAAAAAACTAATCGTTATACATTAATAGTTATATAATATTTTTAGATAAAGATGTATAAACTGCTATGTTAAAATCATCTCTGATCCATAGATTGATTTTATATATGTTTTTCATTTATGTAATTTTGTGAAAGTTTGTCTTTTTGCAATGCATGAAAAGCAGTCATTAGCCCAAGCTGGAAACCAATGATTTCCAGGCCATGACACCACACAGCATTAAAAAAAATGAATCAACATTATATTATATAAGGCATAAAGTATCATAAAACATTACATTTTTAGTATTTATCCTAAACACTAGTTTGCAATAGTTAAAGGTTTCAATGTAAAGTAATATTACAAAGGAGTCACTCTAAACCTTAAGCTTATTTGCATACTAAAGGTGTTTTCCCTACATTTCTTTCCCATCTTTGTAGTAAACGTCTTACCTTAACTAGCTTATTTAAGGTTTTGAAGAGTTTTTTTTTTTTTTTTTATGTAAAAAGATGCGCTTAAACTCGAGCTTACAGTAACTTCTCTAATAAACCAAATCAAATCTTATAACTGTCAAATATTAGTTAACTGATCAGGCAACTAAAATGCAGGAATGGAGTATATCTTGCATGAGGTTGTTTACGTGGTTAATGTTGCCATAGTTACAGGGAATTTGCCTCAAAGTGAGTTGTTGTGTAGGTTGGACAATCAGATGTTACGAAAGATATGTGGAGCTAAGTGATTAATCAAGAAAATCATTTAAAAAATTTTAATATATAATGGTTTCACTTCCTTTTAGAATTATTACAAATGTTCCCCTTTGATTATATATTCAACATATCATAAATATTTACATGTACTGATTTATATTTTTATGTATGTGTGATATGTTTAAATATTAGTTTTATTGGATTTTGGAAAATTTGCCCCGTAATATCTGAGAGTTGAAATTAGATTGCATGCAAAAAATAAACTAAGTTAACTAGAAACTCTAGCTTCAATTGATTGGATCCGTGTGTTCATGTTTAATAAACAACAATGCTGTTGTTTTGCTGTTTTGCTTTTGTGTTTTAACGCTCTTCCTTATCAATGCCAGTATCAGAATGCTGTCCTCTATTCCACACTCCTTTGCACCAGCTACATCTTTCCACTCTTGTATTTGTTGTGTTGCCACAACAGACTTGCTAACCGTAATGAGGAAGGAAACTCTAGCTTAAAAGACATCCTCTCTGATGACCCGGGCCCTCCGAAGCAAGAAGACGCTCTGAACAAGTCTGAGCTGCCGGCACCCAATAAACCAGAGGATAGCAATGAAGAAAAGGAGTCGGAGCTGGACCACAATAAGCTCAGCTCCAGTGTGATCATTGAGGTGCCTGATGTGCAATCATCTCTTGAACTCTCCACCATCACAGGTAGTAGCACAATTGCATCAGATCCTTGTAAAGTACGATGAAAGGTCAGTGGTCTGTTCCTTTATTTTATTTTAAAAAACAGATAATCCGATTAGGCCAAATTGTGGCCTAAAGACTGTTGTAGTTTTCAAGGATCATTGGCTCAGGTCTTCAAAACTGTTTTTATAATTTTTTTATATTATAAGAAAACCTTGAGAAGAGATGAACCGTGAGCTTAATTTTCTACTTTTGACCTCCTGTAGTCAACAATAGGGATCCTGAAACTTGTAACTCAGAGAAGGAAGACACAGAAGAGACAAAACCTGTTGTGACCCCAGACAGCATGTTCATCTTCAAACCTGACAATCCGTGAGTTACAACCTTAATGAGTTTTCGTTTACGTAGCAATAATGCTGCTATTTAGAATAGAAAAAAACACTTATAAAATGTAATAAATATTCAAACAGCAACAAATGTGGTTGTTTGATTTAAGAGGGTTAACTAAGGTCAGCGAAGCTCTGATGGTTGTGTAGAGGTCACTGAGTGTCATTTGGTTGCTCAGCTACTTCACGGTAAACATAATTTTCAGTAATTGGGCATAGCTGAATCAGTAAATGTTAAGCTTATGAATAAATCATATTATTTACTTTTTTGTCTCTCATCACTTTCATCCAGCTTGTAAAATACACGTTGATTCATCTTTAAGTTACATTTGGCTCCTTAACTCTACTGTACCTTTTGACGAGTTCCCATGTACTGTATTAGTTGCAGATTTTAAGTCACACAAACGATGTCTTGTCTTTTTTCAACCAGGGTGCGTCAAGCATGTCATTATGTGGTGAACCTCAGGTACTTTGAAATGTGTATCCTACTGGTCATTGTGGCTAGCAGCATAGCACTGGCAGCAGAGGATCCTGTGGCCACGACATCAGACTGGAATAAGGTTCGTGTTTACTTCAGTGCACAAATCCTTGGCTCTGTCTGTGCAGAGGCTGTGGAGCCAGCAAGGCAAAGTAAGACGACTTTAAGCTGTGAAGCAGGCTGTTGCACATCTGTTAAAACAGTTTTCCTTAATTGCCCAGTTGTTTTGTTGTTCCATTCTCACATTCTATAAAGCATGCAGCAATGAACCCCAAATTTGCGAAACCTTTGCATAAAAACAGCTGGAATAAAGAGGAGAAACTGGGAATGTTTTACCAAAAGAGTTATTTGCAATGATGAACATTTGTGCTTTCAGTTTGTGGACTTATAACTGGTCTCTAATAGGTGAGGCTAATATGTCAGGGTCTGGTGGCTACTTCACAGGGATTTATGACAACCATGACAAAACTAGAGTACGATTGCGCTGCATTGAAGACACAAACACCCGCGTGTTCAAGTGAGCTCACACTATACATGTTCTCTAGTCGGATCTATCGTGTAAGTCAGTATTTTACTCTTGTTTTCATTTTTAGCCAGTACAAAGCTCAAAAGCAATATTAGCTTTTTGAAACACAAATACAGTTTTATTTTTTTTTATGTATAAGCCAGCTGCTCCCAATCTTTACTGCTCAGTGGCTATAAGCTAGAAAGCAGACCCTGTCCATCACAGAGACATAAAACAAATACCTTGATTCAATCATTGCTTAGGACAGTGTCCATATTTTAACTAAAGGAAAAACGAAAGTAACTAAAAGGAAAACTTGGATACTCCACTCTGATCACCAGAGTCTTACAAAACCTTTCTTTTTAAAGAGGATTTTATATAGGTTCAATAGAGAGGAACGGATATTAGCCTGTATTGTCCCTTAGTGGGGAAATTCAGCTGTACCAGAAGCAAAGACATGGCAGGTCAGAAGTACTTAGATTTACAAATATGCAATGCAAACATAGCATATTGTGGTCTAAATAAATGTGAAACTGAGTAGGATCATTTTAAAAGGAATGTTATTTTAAGTGCAGAAAAAAACTACAAATATCAGCTGGATTTAAATGCTGCAATGATTGTTGTAAAACAACAATGCATCTAGGATGCAACAGTCTGTCACTAAGGAAGCTCTTCAGTTTAGCAGCAGCTTCATGCATGAGGTGAGACACATTGTCAAATTGTGATGTTATATTTTTCAGAGATATTCTCTGTCCCACCACCTGCACTGAGCTGAGGGGGTATCTTAGTACCAATCAGGCCTTTCAGATGAGTTTATTTAACTGCTTCCTCTGATTGGTATATAGGCTGCTGCTCAGGCAATCTACACTATAGAGGTTCTGTTTAGTTTTCATGCCTCGCCTGTTATTTTGTTGTTGTACATTTATAACAAAAGAGAGAGAAAAATACATAAATCCTTCTTTTAATCTTCTGTGATTTATTATTAAAAAGTGCTAAATCCACCACCTACTTCAGTCATAATGTAACAAGCCACCAAAAAATGTATGATAGCATTTGTTGATACAGTGTGAAAAAGGACATTTTTGGGTTTGTTTACAGTAAATAATGTTTTAAAATATATGTGTAGTTTATGTATTTAAATCTTAAGCCTTTTAGGACTTTGGAGAGGAGAAATTAAGTTTTAAAGTAATTAACTCACCATATGGGAAGCTGTTGTGATGTGTATATGCGTTTTGCTTCATATCTGATTCTAACATCAACAGTTCTAACCATTTAGGAGGATAGATCACTCTGATAGCCTATGTTTGAAGTTTACATGCTAATGATGAACACAATTTTTTAAAGAAACCTGGCGGAAAAACAAAAGTTCATCTGCTAATTTAAAAAACTAAATAAAAGCAAAATCATGGTTCTTAGTGGGGCCTACATTAGTATTAAGAAAAGCACCAATCTGCTTCTGTTTTCGCCTTTTTCTGATTTTTACAGGTTCTGCGTTATTTTGATTATGTCTTCACGGGAGTCTTCACCTTTGAAATGATCATGAAGGTAGGCAATTGGCCTATTAATTTAAAGCTAGATTTGTCCAAAACAAAATGGAGCTAAAATGGTATTTCAAGCAATATTTTTTTTTTTTTTACTTGGGAAACTTTGAAATGTCTAAATGATAGAAGAAATCAACTTCAAGTCTCTGCTTGGCTGGAAATCCCTATCAGCTCATTTTGAGATAACTTTTCTTTGTTAACACACAGGTTGAAACCTTTTTATTATTACACTATTGTTGGAGTGACATATAATAACGGGATTCTGTGTGGTCATTAGATGATTGACCAGGGTCTGATTCTCCATGATGGCTCCTACTTCAGAGACCTGTGGAACATCTTGGATTTCATAGTTGTAGTGGGTGCACTGGTAGCTTTTGCCCTCACGTAAGTTCAATGATTTATCCCCATGTCCTTAGTGAGTTACATGTCTTTGTTTGCAAGTCTGTGAATAGATTATACTTCGTTTTTGTGTTGCATGCAGTTAAAGATGTTGAGGTGCATGTAAATAAAGCGGAACTTATTTTCTAAATCAGTTGCATACACCTAAAACAGCTTACATTCCTGTACTTGTTAATATATATAGATACTTTGAAGCCACATTATGTTCAGCACAAAACTGATTTTACTTGTTTGAACTTGTTGACAGCTTTTTTTAAATCTGTAGTTGTATATTTACCCTGCTCTTGTTTTTCTCTTGGTATTGACAATGCTCCCTGTTGGACTGATCCATAGCAACATATTGGGGTAAAAGCAACTTTAATCTTATAGTTTCTAAAATGTATTTTATAACTTGTGATATACTTTGGTCACTAAAATTTCTGTTTCCCAAATAAGTTCATGTATATGATTTATTGTGGTTTTGTGATAACACTGTATGTTTCTCATCAGAAACAACAAAGGACGTGACATAAAGACCATTAAATCTCTGAGAGTGTTACGTGTCCTTAGACCGCTGAAGACCATCAAAAGACTTCCTAAACTCAAGGTTAGATTTTATCTTATATTGTTCTTTTTGTTATTTAGTTACACCTCAATTTGTTTATTCCTGTCCAGTTATCATAATGTACAACAGCTTTTTACCTCCACTGCAAAAAAGATGATTTGGTTAAGTCATTCGCCATGAATATATTTCCTTAGCTTTAACAAGAATTGAAAATGCACTACTTCTCAATGCTGTCCATTTATGCCATTTACAACTGTTCTTAAGAGCGTTATTGTTTGTCATAATAATAGCTACATTAAATAATATAATTTTTTTTAAATGGCAACTCAGAATATTACTGCCAAGTTCTTGTGCCAAGTGTTTGCTAATTGACATGACGCCATCTGGCATCCAATCCAGTGGGTTTGTCAGTAACTGCCCAGTTAGCGGTCCCAATTTGCCCCAAAGTGAAACACTCCTTACCTGGAGCAGAAATGTCCTGATAATCTCCAACAACTATTTATACGAATGTGCTGCAATCTCATGGATTCTGGAAAAAGTATATTTTTTTAAATGATTAAACATTAGCGAGATAGAATCAATTCTGATTCTAGTTTCCATCAGAGTTTAGAGGGTGAAATATCTCATTTCAAAAAGACAAACCTAGTCTGGAATAATGTGAAACTTGTTCTCTGGGACGAGAGCTATCGGTAGATGGGGGCGCAGTGCCTGAGCAACCATTTAGGCACCTCTGAATGTCTGCCACAAATCAAGCTCGTAAAACATGGTGAAAATAAGATCTCGCTGTCAGTGTCTGCAAAATCGAACCAAGTTCATCCTTGATCTTAAAGCCTTTAACAATTCCTATTTCCTTTTCTTTCCAGGCGGTGTTCGACTGCGTGGTGACATCTTTGAAAAATGTCTTCAACATTTTGATTGTCTACAAGCTTTTCATGTTCATCTTTGCCGTCATCGCTGTGCAGCTCTTCAAGGGGAAGTTCTTCTACTGTACCGACAGTTCAAAGGACACACAGAAAGACTGCCAGTAATCTTAGTTAACATTTTTTCGTTTTAACCTTGAGATAGCCTTCATAATAGTCCTATTTCTTTACACTTATTTGTGCGCAGTTTTCTACAACATCACATGTTCATGGCTGTGTGCCCACTCAGTTTTATTTTGAGTAGTTCCTATAATGAACTAAACCGTCTTGTGCTCTCTTTCAAGGGGTTTCTACATTGACTATGGAAAGGATAGGAAAGAGGTGAAAAAAAGAGACTGGAAGAGGCACGAGTTTCATTACGACAACGTCATCTGGGCTCTGCTCACGCTCTTCACAGTTTCCACCGGAGAGGGCTGGCCTCAGTGAGTGCTCCACTGGAGTCGGGCCAAATCACATGCAGGATGAGAAAATTCATGAGGAGCAATCCCACACATTATTTTCCTTTCAAAGAGGAGTCTTAACCTTTTGCGATCTGGCACACGTTTCAATAAAGATCAAGTCTGACCTTTGATTAGGGAAATATGATGGATATAAATAATTCTACAAGGTCTTCGCCACTTAAAAACTCTCCCAGTTAGACTCGTGTTTCCCAGCCATTTTCATACCACCAAAAAGTACATTTATTTAAATACAATGAGCTCACAATTAACTTAATTTACTTACTCAGTGTGAAACTTGGGCCTGTTTAGTTGAATATGCATCTATGATAGTATTCCAGGAAATAAAGAGGTCTTCCTCTGATTGACCATTTTGTGTATTATTTTTTGTTTTGTTTGTTTTTTGCAGTTATGGTTCAAATCCAACCATGTTTTGATAGTTTGTAAAGAAAGAGAACAGAGCTGACATAGCTTTGTTTGTTAGACAGGGGAACAGCAGTCTGCAAAAAACTGTCCCAAGAATAGATCAGCAAAAGGGAGTTTTAGACCATTTCACTTATTTCCTCCTGTTCTTGCAAGCTTGAAAGATTTTTATTTTTTTTTCTAGAAAATTGATAGAAAACAGTTCATCTTCTTTTTGCAGGGTTCTGCAGCACTCTGTAGATGTGACAGAAGAAGACAGGGGTCCAAGCCACGGCAACAGGATGGAAATGTCAATCTTCTATGTCATCTACTTTGTTGTCTTCCCCTTCTTCTTTGTCAACATCTTTGTGGCTCTCATCATCATCACCTTCCAGGAGCAAGGGGATAAGATGATGGAGGAGTGCAGCCTTGAGAAGAATGAAGTGAGCTTTATGAAATGCAAACACTTTCTTTAGGTCTTGTAGTTTTGTTCCCTTGTTTAATTCATCAGATGTTTTTCTTTGTTTTGGCTTTCAGAGAGCATGCATTGACTTTGCCATTAGTGCAAAGCCCCTGACTCGATACATGCCACAGAACCGGCACACGTTCCAATACCGCCTGTGGCATTTCGTGGTGTCACCATCGTTTGAATACACCGTCTTGACCATGATTGCCCTCAACACTATTGTCCTGATGATGAAGGTGAAAAAAAGCTTACAGTTATATAACAAAATAAATAATTCAAGTGAGTTGAGCCTGGTTGGTCAAATTAAAGACCAGTGTCTTTGAGACAGTTTTCAAAGGCACTTGGGAGTTTTTTGTTTTTGATGACCATCAGTAGGGATTCAGATAAAAATCCCCAATTTCAGCAATGATGCCTAAAATACGGCAACAACCACGAACAACCATCTTGCATTGTTTTTGTTTTTAAAGCACAAGGTTCTACAAGGTTCTAGAAATTGTTAGTTAAGAATTTGTATAAATATTGTAAACAAGTTGTAGTATTAAAAAATCTAATAATTAGGTTTGTTCACAAGCTTCATTTTTACATTTTAGGTTATTAATTTTAATTATGTATTTACTGCAGGAATTGGAAACCAGGTTAAATCTTAAATTCTTTCTAAGGATGCAAATTAAATTTGCTCAGCATTTGGTACAATTTTAGTAAACATGTAGAGAACTATTGCTGGTTTGGTAATATGGTATTATGTTATGTTTGGTCTGGTATATTTCTTGTGTGACTCATGAATTGAGGCATTTGAGGAATTTGCACTGATAATCTCAGTCTTTACTTTTTCTTTTATTATTATGAATATAATTCGGTTTCTTTTTGGCCATTTGCTGATTTGAGCCTTTCTTTTGAAAGAAATCAAAGAAGAAAATAATTAATGGAAAATTTCTATACAACCAGATCACAGCTGTTGAAATAAATGAGAGGAATGTTCATTTGTTGTTATGGTTGTTTTCTCTTCCTGCCTCTTTAGAAGAAGCTTCTTATAGTTATACTTTAAAATTTCCAGAAAACCACCCAGTTTGGATGTTCAGGTGGCAGATTATCACCTCAGCATATAGTGATAATTGTATTTGGACCTGCTGATGTTTACTCCCACACTTCAGCACTTCATACCTAAAGTATTTATTTTCTCTGGCCTTTTTTCCGTAGCCCCTCAGACACGGACAGACAAACGCTCAGGGACTCGGCCTGTATTAAATATTGATCTTTAATGTCCAGGCGCTGCTATTTAACATGACCTCATTAACTGTGGCTGCCGGCCCCCGGAGGAATTACTCCTTTTATAGCGCCTCAGATGAGAGGTGCAGAGACAGAGGCGCTATTTATGGGTCTGGAGGAATCTTCCATCAAACTTTAGATCTGCATGTGTATGGTTGAAGTTCATCCAGATATAAAAGAGAATGTTGACCTTTGGTTAATGGTTTCTTTATTTACTAATTTGTACAAAAAGACATCATTTATAGATTAAAACCCATTTTTGTCTTTTTATGTTTTTTTAATGTATTTGCAGTATTACTCTGCCCCGCCTGCATACGATGCGTTCCTGAAACACCTGAACACAGCGTTTACTGTACTCTTCTCTATAGAGTGTGTTTTAAAGATCCTGGCCTTTGGTTTTCTGGTGAGTGAAAAAATTATGTATATTAATGTGGTCAGATGTGGAATTGATAAACACATCTCCTACAAAACTTCACAATCTTGGTTTCTTTATCATAAGAACTACTTCCGAGACACTTGGAACATTTTTGACTTCATCACAGTTTTGGGGAGTATCACAGAGATCGTGGTAGACTTGCAGGTAATCTGATAAAAAGAATATTTACTTATTCCTGATGGTTTAAAAATTGAAAATGACTTTTGTTTTTGCCGCTGCTAACTCATAGTCTCTTCTTTCATTTGTGCCATAACTAGCGCATCGACACGTTCAACATGAGTTTCTTGAAGCTGTTTCGAGCCGCTCGCCTGATCAAACTGCTGAGGCAGGGTTACACAATCCGCATCCTCCTCTGGACCTTTGTTCAGTCATTCAAGGCTTTGCCCTACGTCTGCCTGCTCATTGCCATGCTCTTCTTCATCTACGCTATCATTGGCATGCAGGTCAGAAATTAAACGGCCGTACTGAATGTCTGCCAACGAATCATACTTTTGTAATACAGTGAAATGGGAGAGTTTATATTACATACCATGAATGTTTATCTCTTTTTTTCTTTTGTACGGTTATGTTTAACCCAGGTGTTTGGGAACATCAAACTGAATGAAGAGACCCACATTAACCAACACAACAACTTTAAAACCTTCTTAGGTGCTCTGATGCTGCTGTTCAGGTAGGACGAAAACTTTATAACAGAATTTTAGGTATCAGTAGACAATCTAATTAATGTTTTGACTCCTCTGCTATTTTTTTTAAAAGCAGCAGGACTCCATAACAATAATTTTAGTTTCTATCCCTTATAAAGACTATAAAGTCTAATCTTCTCTTGATCACACTTGTAAGGTTGCTGAGGTAGACTGGTAAATCATAATTGTAAGCCACTATGTTTCATGGTAAAAATCAATATATAGAGATCTTTTTAGAGCCTATGAGACTTTCAGATGTGGTGAAACGCAGTCAAGAGAATCAAATAATAAAATTAATGTTCAAGTTACAGTACTGAGCTGTCTTATTGAGTTAATTTCTTCGCGGTGAGAATGAAGTGCAGAAATGTCCACCTTGAAAGGTGATAGAGGTACAATGTGGTATTGATCTGTCTCACACATGCCTGTGTTTGTGGTTATATTTTTGGATTTTGTTTTGATTTGACTCAAACATGTCCAAAGAAAAATTGAGGATTATAAAATATCATAATTTTTTACTGCAGTAGCTTTAATCCACAATTCCTTCAGTTTTAGTCAATTTATTTAGTTTAGGGAAATTATTATTCAACCCTGTATGAAACAAAATTAATGAAATTTGCATAATCTGTTAACAATGTATGTAAACCTTACAGATTTCAGACATAACATTGATCAAACTGTAGTTTAGACTGATAAACCTCACAAGGACATTATTTTATTACTTATGTAACCAGGAGTGCAACGGGGGAGTCGTGGCAGGAGATCATGCTATCGTGTCTGGGGGGGCAGCAATGTGAAATGGACCCGTCTCTTCCCCCTGCAGCTCTGACGGGGGACCAGAAGGAGGGCTGTGGATCCGACTTCGCCTACTTTTACTTTGTTTCCTTCATCTTTTTCAGCTCTTTTCTGGTAAGAGGAAATGGTTGTATATTCTCCTGGGTGGAGGGCAACCATAAAAACTATAAAAAGCTTCAAATATTTTCTTCTGTCATCAAGATGCTGAACTTGTTTGTGGCCGTGATCATGGATAATTTTGAGTATCTTACGAGAGACTCGTCCATTTTGGGTCCACACCACCTGGACGAGTTTGTGCGAATCTGGGGGGAGTACGATCGAGCTGCCAGGTCAGTCTGCAGTGTTTAATCCTACTTTCAGTTCAAACATTGAATGTTTGATACAAGTAATAGGACTGATGTTATTTAAATCCCAATTCAGCTGAAAGAAGCATTGAATGGAAAAGTTGTGTGTTAATACACCTTATTATTCAGTTGCCTGGTACAAAAATGCATCTTGGTGAAGCTAGTCTGGTGAGATATAAATGCACTTGAGGCATTTTGCTGGATGACTTTCTTCATACAACTTTAAAAGTTGGCCTAAAAGATTGCTGGTTTGGTCATCTAAATACATACAGTCATGGGACACACTGATAGGCCACCCGCTGTCTATAGTAAATAAAACATTACCTGGAATACTCTAAAAGTATGATGTATTTTATTTCTTTGAACATTCAAGTTTTACTTTTACTAGCAGAAATCTTGATGATCACTGGAAATAAGGAAGTTGTACACATCAGTTTATGTCACCTTAATGTAGAACATATGAAAGTTAATAAAGGGGGTGAGCAGTCATTAGTTTTAATCAATTGGCTGTTTTGATTGGTTAAAATCTCTGCAAATGCTGCTTTGCAAAGTCCTACATTATTAATTTGTTATTTTCTCCCTCAGTTTACATCTATTAGGCTACTCCTGTGAAGTTATAAACTGTTTATTGATGAAGAAAATGCCCCTTAAAGCCCAAAATGGTGTGGCTGCAGGTTTCATGAAGGGAGATGTGATCGGTTCACTCAGGATGGATTTTGATCCCATACGTAAACAGCATCTATAGATTTGAATCGATCTTGTCAGTAACCTGGAAACTAACCCAAAATCAAAACCCTTCTTCCATCATGGTCAACAGTTACGTTTAGGGATAATTTGCCTTGTTTGGTTATTGTTAAACATGGGTCTGTGGAATATAAGCAATAAATCTGCCTTGATTTTAACCATCCAAAGAAGATTGACAATTGATTTATAGCTTTACAAACCTAATTTATGTTGCAATGATGTTTTGTTGAGATATGTTGAGATATTCAATCTTTTTCTGAAAGTACTGTCATGAATGTTATGGTATAACTGAGCACTGTAGAGTCTGAGATGAAGCTTTTTGTTATTTGGGGGGTTTAATGGCAATTTTCCTAGGCACCTTGGGTTCCATGCTTTGCTTTTTGAGTAAGAGGCAAACGGCGGCAGAAAGAGAATACATTTCTATATTAAACACTTACAAAGGGAAGAGGACGGGATAACAACATGGAACTAGCCGGAATATGAAGTAACACAGCAGAGGAGGCAACAAAAGTATCCAACAGGAAATGGCAAAAAATGGCTTAAATACCACAGACAGGCAGCTGATTGGAAACCTCGAGCATCTGTGAGAAAGTGCACATGGGCAAACTGAGTAAAGATGACTAGTGAACACTGAAGCAGCTAAACAAGGACTGGAAAGATCTACAAGCAAGGGGAAAAGCTTGACAAATAGTCCATAACAGATAAATACAAAGATTCAAGGAACATACAAAGGGTAGAAACTAGGAAACTTAATACAAGTGAATTACCATTTAACTAATAAAAGTAAATATGATGACACCTATTCATCAGAAAGAGACACAAAAGAAAGCAAAACCCAAACAAAAATGGATTTCGATATTAGGTCGAATTTCTTGGCATGTCCACTCTTCCTTTTTTGAACAATACTTCTTATAGTAGAATAGTGGAAATTAAATTTTTTGGAAGTTCCCGGTTTCTTGCTTTGCTGACAGCAATAACGTCACCTGATGTCAAGCTGATTACTTTGCTCCTTGCTATTGTTTTCAACCACAGCTATGTTCACATCTGCCCAAACTGTCAAATATGCATATTTTACAAAATGACTCACACTTACTGGGAATTAATTATTTATTATGTCCTGATATTTACAACTCTAACATTTTAAATAGTTTACTTTTTGCCATGACTTCATTGGTGTCAAGTCATAATTTGCACTCTAGCATCACAGTGAATATTTATGTTGATGGAGCATGGGAAAATCATTTCCCATGTTGAAATTGTTGCTAATATCCCTGTGCTCTTTAAAACCCCATCTAAAAATGTAGAAATTTTAACAAAATGCTGCAAACAGAGCCTTTGTAATTTTAAGACATACATTTGATCAAAACTTAGCTTTCTTATTAATCTTATTTCTTACTATCGACTTTACACCAAAAACAGAACTTAAGGATATTGTTGAGTACTTCTTTGTGTTTGTGTTAGACAGATTATACAAGTAATTTATTCATCCCTGTAAAACGTAATTCAGTGAGCAGTTTGTAGATACTTTCATGGGAATACTTTAACATCAGAAAGAGAATAGGACTGCAAGCTTAGTCTTTCTAATTATCTCCAGCAGCTTTGGACAACTCAAACCGACACTAGTAATCAGCTTTACTGGGATTTGAGTTGCGGGGGAGAATTTTGTTGGACACAAAATACTCTTGAATGAATCATCAAAATGAGTTAATGGTTTTCATTGAATTCAGACGTATCACGACAGATACTGGGCTATGCTCAGCCCAAACATGAGTTTATCTGGTGATTTACACAGACTTGTATATGAAAGCAAAAAATGTCTTAAACTTTTATCTGAGCATTACCCTGGAGATGTAACATACTGGCACTCTTTGAAAATATAAAGCTCACTCTGATCTTTTCTACCTATAATACAACATAGTGGTATTCTAGTCTAATGTGTATACACTAGTAAACATTATCTTAGTGAGTCATGCTGGGGATTTGCAAAATATTGTAGTTTAAATAGAGGGTGAAGGATTATTTTTGAAAACACTATCTGTAACAGCACTCTAACTCGATCTAGTCTTAGTTTATTCACAATTACGCACATAAAAATTCACCTCAAAATAATGCTATACATCTCAGTGTTGGAAAGGAGGTCATAATGCTGGTATACAACATGATGCTCATTTTGGTCAGTCACAGAGAGAAAACAAATCACTACTTTATCTCAAAAATAAGGGTAAACGTGCAGGAGGAACTTTTGGATGGAGTATATATTTTTTTGGGTTCATTTAATGAAGCGACAGACTCTCTTAGCTGAGATGGTTTGTTTCCATGGGTGGACACCCTCACATGTGTAGCTTCTGATTCCAGTGTAACAATTTGTTGGAGCAATGGAGCCTTTTTTTTTTTTTTTTTTATTAAAAGCAAAAAAGAAGTTGTACCATAATCCTGCGGGTAAACTTTCTTTTTTCACAAATCTTACCCATATTTTCTCAACGTCCTTTTCTTTGTGGTGAAATATAAACCATACACCCATTTGAAATATGTGCATTAAAAATCTCTGTTTTTGTCAACAAAACATGTTGCTACAGTTATATTTGCCAAATGTGCTCTTCAAAAGCTCTTTTTGCATAAAAAATGTGTTTTAGAATGATCTGCTTAGAAAAGCTATGGAAAGGCAGATTGTGTCTTATTTAAGTTTTCCATATTTTCCTGCTCTAAAAAAATGAAATAAATTAAATCTAAAAAAATTACTCTTAAATATAAGTTACTTTAGCTCTATCTTGATAAAAATAAAATGTACATGCAATTTGTAAACGCTACCTGTGTTTAAATCTGGGATGTCGTGTTAAAAGAACGAACAGACCGTATTCCATCTTTATTGTGTGCCCTCATAATGACATGTGTCTTCTTTTCAGCGGTAGGATCCATTATAAGGAGATGTACAAAGTTGTACGCACTATCTCACCTCCTCTGGGCTTTGGAAAGAACTGCCCACACAGGGTGGCATGCAAGGTTTGGTTCCCCCATGTCAGCAAGCGTCCCTTTGGCCTCTGTTATGTAGGATCCTTCCTCACTTCCTTATCTTCCTTTTTTCCCGTTCCTTCACTTATTATTGCCACCCTGCTCAGTCCTCAGAGATGTATTACTCAGGATAAAGAATGACAGTGCTTCAGTGTTGAGGTACTAAGGCACAAAATGCCCCTCGTGCTAGAAATCACAGTGGGAACGATTTTGGTTTTACCAAATGCACAAAGTTGGCTTTTGATTAAATCTGAGGGAATTTTGTCTTTTTTTACCTTTTGGATCTGGGGTTTAAATGTCACATGCACTAAAGAAGGTAAGTATGTAATTTTTGGACCAGATCCATTGAGGCTGTCATTTCTTTGCTTATCCTGTTCAAGGACTCCTTGTATCCAATATTTCTATGCTGTGGAGATGGCATAGAAATAATATAATAATCTGTTGTATTTATCCTGCTTAACTCTCTCCTTGTTTGTGGTACCTTAAAGTAATATTTGTCTATATATCCTGCATTCCTCTTCCTCTCCTGCCACCTTTTGACCCCTCCTGTGCCTATTTCCTCCCTTGGGAATGCACTCCTCTGATGGCTCCACCCTTTTATTAAATATCCCTTTCATCCCTCTCCCTTCCTTCTCCTCTTCCTCTCCCACCCTCTTTTTTTTTAACCTTTCTTTCTCATGTCCATCTTCATGGCTATCTGGTGCCCCCAGTGGTCGTATCCATTATACTGACATGTATGAGATGTTGACCAACATGTCGCCACCTCTTGGCCTGGGCAAGAAATGTCCCTCCAAGGTGGCTTATAAGGTAGATCAAACCCCAGAGATAGGCACTTCCATGTATTTCAGTCACCAGAAATAACCGCAATAAAGCTGCATTTTTGTGTGTCAGCCATTAGAACACTAAGATATTGTTTGTGTTAATTATATTACCCAGAATTGCTTGCCGAAGTATTTGTCCATCAGCGATGATTTGCCTGTTTGCTTTGCATCTTGGCAGAAAAATAAGATGCCATTTTTGTTTGTCGATACCTGATGAAAGACTATCAATGTTAATTCAAAGACAGGTCATCAAAGATAAAGTTGTTAAACATCTACATGCCTGACACCATCGTCGCTTGTCTTCTACCCTTTCCTACATACTCCTCTACCACCTGAATCACCAAGTCTGCATGCGCATGCTGCCGTAGACGTGTGTTGCATTCTTGTGTTTGTTTGCTGTTCCAACATGTTGCTATGTAGCATGTTCAATTGCAGATTTATTTGCTTTTATCGAATAAAGTTTGCGCTATATAGAATTCTGCTGCAAGTAATTTGTTATAGTGCTATACATAGATTGAGCTTTGGAAATAACTGCATTGAATGTTAAAACCATGATTTGACTCCTTTTTAATTAATGTGAAAGTGGAGATGCACAGATCGCTCTTCAGCTCTGTAAAGCTCAATTTCTCCTTTTATTTTTATGTAAGTTGATTCCTTTTTTTTTATTTTATTGATATATTAATTGTGTGGTGCAAGATAATCTAAAAATATATTACAGTTCTGTCAAACCTGCTGTTATAGACACCTCACCAACACAGAAAACAGCTTAAAACTATTCTTCCTGCAGTAATAACTTCCACACTGAAGAGTGATGTAGTTACAGTGACCTGTTAAAGCTTAAGAATATGGCGCTTACTGATAAAACCTTTTTTACAGTATCAATCAGGCCCAGTCAGAAGTAAAACCAATAAATATCTACCATCGGCTGATTTTCTGGTACAGCTAAATTTCAGTGTACAAAACTTAAATTAAGTTAAAGCTAATATACAAAATAAACTCCACCCTTTCCCCTCCCAGAGAAGTGGATTATTTTGATACACATAGAAGAGCAAGCTTTAGAAAATTAGAGAACCAATAAATCTGCATTTATCTTAAATCTCCCCTGCAGTGTGTTGTCTTGAGCTTTGCCATAATGATTTACTGAGTAAAATCTTTACCATCAGAGACTTGTTCTGATGAACATGCCTGTGGACAATGACATGACAGTCCACTTCACATCCACCCTCATGGCCCTCATTCGCACGGCCCTCGAGATCAAAATAGCAAGAGGTTGGTGATAATGTCACAGCCGTCTAATACAAAAATTATCTAAGGGATATGAATACATTGGGTTTTGTTTCTGATTTTTTGATTTCCAGGAGGAGAAGATCGAAATCAAATGGATTTGGATCTGCAGAAGGAGATTGGTGTTATCTGGCCTCATCTTTCTCAGAAGTCACTGGACCTGCTGGTTCCAATTCACAAAGGTAAAATCATCACAGTAATAAAGTAGAGTAATAAAACTCAATAAAGGCAATAAAACTGTTTTTTCTAACATTTAAAAAAACTACTGTCTATAATTAATTGTTTCTATTGTTATGTTCTGTTCTCTGCCGCCACAGCCAGTGACATGACTATAGGGAAGATTTATGCTGCCATGATGATCATGGATTATTACAAGCAGAGCAAAGCAAAGAAGCTGCGCCAACAAATGGAAGAACAAGTATATATTTTTTTTATCATTTTGATTGACTGGAAACTAGTGCAAAGTTTTGTGTTTATATTCTTTTATGTTATGATTTGTGTCCGCCTCTAACAGATGCCAAGTTAGGCTTTTTTTTTTTTTTGTAAATATGTATTTTTTAAATATGTTAAATTTTATAGTTTAATAAGGAAAAATCTAATAAATAGAATTTTATTTAAAATGTTTGAAATTAAATGAATGTATTAATTATAAATCAAACATTGTAAGGAGAATGATAAAATATTTTGAACGCAGCTAAACAGTCAGTCAAGATTAGATGTTAGTTTTTTTACATCAGGTTAAATGTTTTTTTAATAAAAAATGTTTAAAGATTTTTGCCCTAGTTAAACCTGAGTAACTTTCCCTGAGAACAAACTAAAAGATGCCTTGCAGTACCACAACCTGGCGAGATAACCATCATTGAATTTATGTGTATCAAAGGCTGATTAAGGAAAATATGAGACCAATAAAAAAATACAATACTAGTAAATCCACTAGACTGGCTAAAAATTAGGAAATGTTAGTTCTTTGGTTAAGTAAAACCTCAGACCTCAATCTCATTCAATTCTGTGTAGTGGCTTAGAAAAAGGCTTTAGATGCAAGAAACTCCTCATACATTTCACACCTGAAAGTGAGTAGTAGGGAAACCTTCAGATTTCACTTGCAGTGAGATCTACAGGTGACCTACCCAAGATATTTCAGCCTAAAGGAAGAAAAACACTTTTTCCATAACAGTGTGCCGCATTAAGTTAGAACATACATTTTTTTTGATATTTCAATGAGTAAAACTTTTGTTGATTTGCAAAAGTAATAGTCAAGGTTGAAGCCAGAGAATAGCAAAACCAGCAAAATTTAACATGTATTCTTTTTATAACATTTTTTTAACTGAGGAAAATAGGGTCTTGATACAGATTGGTTGTTAATTCCCCCAGCTTTAAGTGAAAGGTTGGCTAATAATGAAGAAAGTTTCAATCAACTAGCAAAGGACATAAATTTGTTTGTTACATCTCCTTTACTGCTGTCAGTACTTTAATTTCCCACTTGTATTTCTGTTTCTCCTTAGAAACACGCCCCCATGTTTCAGCGGATGGATGCTTCGTCTCTTCCTCAAGAAATCCTATGCAATGCCAAGTCCCTGTCGTTTCTCCGACACACTGCCGGATCTGCTCTGTAAACATTCAGCTTTCATCCAGTGGTTGTTTTTCCTTCTCTGGTAGCTGCTCTGCTCTGAGGGTTCATTTTGTTTTGTTCCCACCAGCACCAGAGGAGGGTTTGTTGCGCTCAGTCCCATTTCCCAGCAAGAGATGTTCTTGCAGCCCAGGCCTCGCTCTAGGGAGGAGAAGATGGAGGAAGAGGATGAACAATATCATTCACCATATCACCTGTACAACTACCCACATCACCATCATAGTCACTTACATACACTGGTAGGTGTTCAATTGTACCTAAGGTAAGACAGTTGATTATAAATTTGTATTTTTTAAATGGATTATAGAGTGCATAATAATAATTGTTCGACCTGAGCTCTGAATCTCTGTTGCTCCTTAGAAGTTATACTGGGCATCATAACTGTGTATCTGATTTTCTCTTTATCTGGCCACAATAACTCTTAGATTTCCTCTGCAACTTTATCCCTGGCCTCTGTTTTGTTCCTAAATCTTTGTGAAGATGTTTATTCACTGACTGTGTTTAACAAATCTCTGAGTCCTTCACAGAACAGAATCACATAGGTTTCACGGACTCAAACATAGACTGAATCTGTTTAGTAGCTGAGTGACTTAAAAAAAACAATTGGCTGAACATGATTTTACACAAGTAAGGGGTAAAGAAGGCTAGAAAAAAAAGAACATCACACTTTTTTAGATTTTTTAAAATCTGCTTTTTTTCTTTATGGTTTACAGATATGTACTTTGTTAATTTGGATTCTCATAATATAAAAATATAATAAATGGTTGAAAGGAGTGTGAAGAAGAATTATATAAACTTCCCTCTATTAGGTTAGACTGAAAGAGTCTGCGGTAGCAGCTGTTCCAGCTTATCCAAAGAAAAAACTCTATTTCTGCGTTATTTGTGTAGGTGCCAGAGGTAGTGGAGTACAACCATCTGATGCAGCAGGCCAGGCAAGACCACACAGTTATTAATTCACCACAGCGCACTGCATCTATCAGAGCGTCCTCCATGCCCCGGCTGGCTGTTGATCCACAGGTAATGAAAAGTAATAACCTGTATTCAGTCCTAAATCCAGTGTGCACCAGATAGGTGCTGTGAAAAGCAGTGTGTATTTAAAATTGCCAGCTGCATTTATGGCCGGAACATGAAGATGTTTGTGTGATCACTGGGTGTTGCTGTCGTCTGTTTGTTACACTTTTATCAAGGCTGCAGTGTCAGAAGACGGAAAGCTGATGAAACGCTCCTTCTCCACCATCGGAGATCAGTGTGTGAACGGCCTGTGGCAGGAGCAGCACTCTCTGGAGAAAATCAGTCCTGATGGCGTGTTCAAAGTTTGTCAAAGAAGCTACAGAGGTCACTGCCTTCTTACTGATGATTTGTTCTGAAAAATATAACAAAAAGGAACTTGAATGTACAAAGTCCCCTCAATCCTATAGTTTACACGTTTTATAAAAGTTAAACACAAATTTTATAGACACGCATATTAAATGTTTTTTTTAAACACAAGTTGGCCTTTTATTTGAATGAATAGTCCAATTTGTATAGGTAAATGTGCACACACAAGCATACATCAATGCTTTTATGTGTTTACAAATTGATCCAAAGACAGTTTGAGCTGTTCTTCACTTAACTGAGAAAATGTTATTGATTACTCAAAGATGAACATTATAGGTAATCGTTGCCAAAGCAAAGGCAGTCATTTATATTTATACTTTTTTATTTTGACTGAAACCTGAACTGTGTTTGCCAGGTCCCAAAATCACCCCCAGAGAAACAAACAGTCACGAGAGGGGGCGTTCGAAAGAACGGCGCCACTTGCTGTCTCCAGACGTGTCCCGTTGTAATTCTGAGGAGCGAAGCAGGGAGCCTTCCCACGAGAGGACACAGTCCCGCTCGCCAAACGAAGGACGCAGACATAACCTCCAGAAACTGGTGAAAGGATGCAACACAAAATAAAAAGTTTTTTTTCTTGCCATTCTTTTAGAATTTTCTCCTATTATCAGGCATTTAATTATTTATTTTACAGGAAACTGAAGTACAATATATTCCCTTTAAAATTCAACTTGCCTTGGTTATTTGTAGAATTTCTCGTGTTTTATTTTGCAGTCAGTTGTGGTTGTGTGGGGTGTTCCCTGTTAGCCTTAGCAAACCAACCGGTTCAGCATTTGTAGCTCTTATTCAGCACTAAACTGGGGCCAACAGGGGCAAGTGCCGCTGTAACCCATTTCCTGTGGCAAAAAAATATTACTTATTGTAATATTACTCTTTAACCAGTTTTATATTTTATAAGTTGACATTATGTTGGGTTGACAAGGTTGAGTAGACAAGGTTTTATTTTGGGCTCAACTAAGATATTAAACTAAGAAATGTTTCCCTGTTAGTCTTTCAATTATTTTTCTTTTGCACTCATAAAAAAATAAAAACACTGGCCGCAACCTCTGCTTCCATGGTTACTTTGGTCTGTAACTCCAACTCCATCCTATTCTCCTTTGCTATCCTTACCATTTATCTTGTTTGTTTGCAGGTAATCACATCGAGCAGCCCGGCAAACTCAGTCTCAGAGTCCAATACCCCTCGCAACCGGCGCCAGCTTCCCCAGACCCCCTCTCGTCCGCGGCCTTATATCTCATACTCTCCCCTTGTCTGCAAAGCCCCAACCTCCCCCCCAAATGCTACTCCTTGTGAGGGGCAGCACCACCCTCAGGATGCCCCTGGTGGCTCCACAGAGACCTCTCGGCGGGCAGAGAAAGAGAGCAGACCCCTGTCAGCAGGTTACTGCTCATCCGGAGGTCAGATTTCGGGACCATGCCACCCATCGCCTCATCGCTACATATCAGAGCCCTACCTCCCATTCCACGAGGACTTCAGCGGGAATGATTCTGGTGAGAGGCAGGAAACGCTGACCTTTGAGTCTGCCATCGCTACCAATCTGGGACGGGCAAACGCGATAAGCTCTGCACCTCAGCTCAGACACTCCTGGCAGGTTCCCAACGGTCATGTCCGAAAGCACTTGGTCCAGGGGAGTCCGACAGACAACCGCGAACTGCTAAGTGACACAGATGAGGACGACCGTTGCTAAAACTCACAGAAAGTGGTGCACGGTGCATCTGGGGATACCGGAGCAGCTTTGTAGCACCATGATGGTGCGGATTTATCTCCACGGTGGATGAGAGAACCTCACGTTCTCAGCGCCCGTAGCATTATAGCCAGGACTGAGCAACACTGCTGTTCATCTGGATACATGTGTGTTTTCACATGTCCTTGAGTGTTCATTGTAACTAAAGGGAATCTAGAAGTGTGGACCCGAATGTTTGTTTACATGTGTGTGCTCTTAATAAACAATGTGCCAAAAAAAAAAATTGTTGAAAAGCAGACAGGAATCCTAACTTAAGTAGCCCACTGCGCCTAAATCAATGTGTTTCAGCTTCTTTCAACCGAAGGCTTTGTTAAAAAATAAAAATAAGGCGAGAAATCTGTTGAAATGTCCAAATGTTTCAGAAAAACATTATTAAGTGCATTTTGTGGAATTGAAAAGTAGATGTAGCATATACACATTTAATAAGATGAATGTTTTTTTAGTTTTATGTTCAAGTTTATTGGGTGAGTTGCTGTTGAGTCTTACAGTGCATAGATGTCAGAGGAGAAAGTCCGGCGGTTGAGCAGCCATTTCGATTTTTCCTGTTTACAGTAAGTTTCTACAAGATTTGTGGGCATTACACAAATTGATTTTTCTTTCTTTTTTTGTTGTTATAATGTGAAAACGATCTATAAGCTTGTAAAATAAATGATAGATGTCCTGTCTCAGGATCTGGGGACATTCAGTGTATATTATAACAACCCGACATGAAGTCCAGAAGAAGCTAAGAACTAACATGTTTAATACAATTTTGACATGGAAAAAGTCATCAAGTGAGCTGAAAGCTTCATCTGCTTCGCTCACAGACTCCACCGGTCATGTTGGGTGAAGCACCCATGGGACGGAAGCCAAATGTTTGTCCGAACTCCTCGTCCACCCGCTGTTGATGATGCCGTGGAGAAGAGCTAATTTAAGCCATTTTCTCGTTCACAGAGCTGGAAATGTGTTGCCTTCTTTCCTTTGATGATAAAAGTTGTGACGAATTATTGTCATACTGCCATACGTGTGATGCTTTAGCAGAAATCACAGCCCGGCTGTTGTTTATTTCTAACTCGCATATTGTTCCCATCATGTTTTTGTCTGTGGAAACATTGTTGTATATTCTGTGCTTGGAAGCTTTGGGATTTTCAACATGAATGATCATGTCTTAGAGTTGCCTGATTGTTTTTCTTTTTTAAGACCTTTTTTTTTAACAACAAAGCTTTTAGAAAAATATGTAAAGATTTACACCATATTGCCTAAAGTATTTATTCACTTGTCACCCAAAAAAATAAGAAATTGAGTAATATCCAACTTCTAATCCATTGCCTTTATTATGATGCTGACGCTTTCTTTGTTGCCATAACAGCTTCAATGCTTTTGCGAAGGGTTTCCCCGAGCTCAAGGTATGCGTTTATGGAATTCAATCTTTCTTTCAGAAAAGCTTTTTTTAAGGTTGGACATTGATGCTGGATGAGAACGTCTTAGTCTTTTTTCAAATGCACCCAACAGGTGCATTTATCATTTCATTCAAGACTTTGTCCAAGCAACGCATTTTCCCTTCTCTGGTTTGAACTTGTTTTTTTAACTCTTCTCTTTCCACTGTGCATTCCTAGGTTTGCTTTCTGCTAGTGTTTACAATGTCTCGTTAGTGCTAGTTTTCTGTGTTCGCTGATTTAGCCAGTAGCGTTCCTCAATATCTCAGTTCTCTGAAGCTGTCTCATTGTTGCTCATCAACTCACTTGTATTGCAGTCCAGTAATCTTACTCCCTAGCCTAAATGCTAATTGGATATCTTATTCTCTTTCAGATTTTCTGTGATCTCTTGCTGTCTGGGCTTTTGTGGACCTTTTTCTTTTGTTTGTTTTAAAAAAAAATGGTTATTTTCACCTGCCTGCCCCTTGTTTCCTCCTCTGGTTCATAGTAACATGTGAGTTTAAGTTTGTCTGGACCCTTTGTGCATTCCTTTTGTTGATTTTGCCATTTCGCCTGAAATGGCATAAATGGTCTTGATATGGTGATGAATTAACGGTTAATTTCAATGAAACTAACAAATTAAACTCGACTTCTACAGAAAAGCCGTAGCCAAACTTACACAATGTGATGAGATATGTGCTGTTCTCCTGGTGTAATAATTGGAGCTTTCTAACTATTTTTCTGAAGGCCACATATAGTTTAGAGATCTGTAACTATTGACTTGTAGGCTAAAGGGTTGTGCTTGAATTGAATTTGTTTCACTTTAACTTTCTCAGCATCCACTCTCCACTAAGTTTAAAAATAACAAAACTTTAGTTTTTGTGGCCTCTGATGATGATAAATATTTAGATCACTTGCTGTTATGTTGTTAAATATTGAGGGGTTTAAAATGTGAACCCAGGATATATCTGGATGGATGAGCTCTCTTACAAACAAACAAAAAAGATGTTTTAGCATAAATGTTTCTGAAGTTTGTTTAACTCACCCTGTAGTTTATACATGATGGTATATACTGTCCTAAACATGTACAGCTCAGTTTAGGATTAGGATTTTGGTCTGCACACACGTAATCTGTGGCTAGGAAAATGCCCTCTCAAACCGGGATTATTTAGATAGACAAGCCCTCTGGTAAAAATGGAGTATAAACTGTACCAAAATAAACATGTATTTCATTTATAGTTGATTTCTACTGTATCTATCAAGCCTGTTTACAGACACATTAAAAAGAACCCCTGTCTTTTCTGTGTTGAGTTAAATTAGTATGACTTGTTAACACGCAGGTAGGCAAACATGTTTTTGTAATAAAGAAGAGGGTGGTGGCATTTAGGATGCAGAAACAACATTAACCCTTTCAAAATAAAAATAAATAAATAAATAAAAGGCAAGTTTGCTTCATTTATTTGTCATGAGTGTAAACGAAATTATTTAGAAATGTCTAAAACCATTTCTGTTTGTTTGCAAATGCGTTGTCTTGTACAGGTATGAATGACCCCAAATTTAAAAATTCACATTTTACTAAGAAAACATATTTTGATATTTTGTGCATGACATATATATAAATTACATTTTTATGATAAAGACTGATTTGATTGCCACTCTACTCTTGTCAGATCCAGAAACACAACCTTTGTTTTAGTGCTGGATCTTGTTTTGTTGTAAGTAAAGAATCATACAAACCTATTGGAAACGCCTTTTATTTTCTTCATTTAGTGAATTTTGAGTACATTCCTTTGTGTATTAGAAGCCTCCGTGCTCTGTAAAACCTAAATGAGAGACCAAATTTAAGCTGAACGAACGACTGAACAGCTTTTAAAGCTCTGCGCTGCTATGGTGTGTTTTGCAAAAGTACTCATCTGTGGCCATGTACTTTTATTTTGATTAGGTCAGGGGAGTCAATTATGGATCGCCGTAAGCCTTTTCCTTTGTGATCCTCTTGTGTTTTTACCATTTCTGCTTTCCTTGTCCTTTGTTTGTTTTTGAATTTCCATTTTTGAGTAAATTTATCTGCCAACCCACCCCTCATCCTCCTCCCTGATCTTCACTGTTAAATGACAAAACTAAAAAACTAACTTGGAACATAGAAATAAAGACTTCCGAATTAGGATAGGATGCACAATAAGATAATGACGACTCCTAAATACTCCTTCAACCCAATTTTAATTAAATTAAACTGTATCTTTGAGAAAACTGGAACTCTCATCAGTGTAATGGAGCAAAAAACATTTCTGTGATTAATGGCCATAAAATATGTTCCGTTTTTGTAATAGAAGATTATGTAAGAAAGTAGGCTGTCACCCATGGAAACCTTTGCGTAGAAATATAATTTTTATGTTGGTGGAGTTTTCAAAGAGAGTTAAAGTGTCTGTAGTAGAGAGAGTTTTATAGGGGGGATTTTTTTTATGTAGAATGTTTAAACTTGACCTTGGGTATTTACACAAAGCTCTACTGAGTCTGTGAGCTTTGTGACACAATTTACATTCACCTGTGATTTTGCCCTATGTGAGAAAGATCTTTTGCTTCTCTGTGATGCCGGACTCAAATTTTTCTTTGCATTTTCAATACAACGCATAAATGCATTTGCCCTATCTGTTCATAGTCCAAGTAGGAGCATTTAAGAAGTTATAAGTTTCATTATTCTGTCTTTGTGACAGTAGCATTTTTATATCAGATGCCCACAACAGTTTCACACTTTTAATAAGACGGGTGAAAAGGCCGTTATTTTCAATTTTGGATTAAGGTAAAAATACCCACTAAACTGTCAATTGCTCTGAAGCTTCTTGTGGTGTTTAATTATTTAATTGTGAATGCATGTTAAAGTACGATGAAGCTCAAAGTATTTCATACTCAAGTACGGACTCTGGCTGGGCTGATCCAAAACAATAACATTATTTCTGATCTAAAGATATAATAAAGAATAAAAATGAAACCTTTTATTCAAATTTAAATTTCTTAGCTGTGTCATAGCTTTGGGCTTAACTGTACTAATTAAAAATTTTGCTTTTCTTGCTAGTTTTAAACTCAATATTTGTTTGTGCTTCTCTCTGTGAGTGAATGTCTATGCTTGCAACTGGGCAAACCTGGCTTTGGGGTGCTTTGATTGATAATTATGACTTCTAAAGAAATTTGGTGGAGAGTTTCACTTAGATAAACTCTAAGGAGTGAGTGAGATAAAGACAAAAAAGTTAGGAACAAAAAGTAAGACTTATCAGAATAACAGCAAAAACCTGGTTACTTGTGAAATAGCTTTTATTTGCTGTTCACTCACCAGCGACTGAGACAAGAGAAAGATAAGAAAGCTTTACTTTAAATAAATTTTACAATTTGGCACCAAAGTTCAAGTAGGGAATTTATCAAGACATTCAGACATCTCAAGTCAGTCTGATTAGGAGACAACCCTGGTGTTTTAAGTTTGGCTGAATACTAAGGTCAAATTTCATTTCTTAAAGAAAAGTGACAAAACAGTATGATTCTAGACTTAAGATTGGCACTTAATCCGTTTTTTAATATTTTACAGGTTCCCAAAACTAATTAATATAGGTAGCTAATCTGGAGTTTGTTTCTCAAAGTTATTGTTTTTTTTTTTTACTCCAAATATGATCTTCAACATTAAACTATGATTTTATAATTAAATTATGCAAAAAAGTTTTTGTATTAGGGTTTTAAACACAATGATATGACTTGTGATGAAGTTTAACCTTAAATCATTAATCCTAATATCCCTTCTTAATTTCTCTTTAACTGTCATCTTTAACTGGCCCATCTGTTTGCTAATTTTTTCCTCCTCTGCTCTCCTGCTGTGCAATTGAGTTAATCTCATGAGTCTGCTGCTCTGCGGCACAGACAAGTTCATGTCATGCATCCGTTCGGCTGCCTTCACTTTCTGCCTATCCTGCAGATGGACAGTGCCAAGTTTTTTAAATCATTGTGTGAGTAGGTGTCAGTTTCTTTCCTAGCCGGACTCCTACATCTTGTTTCTTGACCTCCCACCCTTGCCCTGTTGAATAACTAATCAGCTTCTGGTATTGGGACGTAAACACAATTACTTCCCACAATCTCAGATTTACCTGCCAGATTACGCCTCTTGGAGCCCAACGATTCTCACTGAGCCAAATGATTTTTAAGCCCATTTCTTCCTTTGCGTGTATGACCCCGTTTCTGTTCCATGAACACCGAGCCATATCAAGTTCATGGACCCTGGTGCCATAGTTCATCTTCTACTCATTTTTGTCAACAGCAGCTTTGCGACAACCTGCAATGATGTCATCTCACCTCGGTCATTAATTCACTCTTATGTTTAAAAACCATAAACCTCTACTGGCTGAAATTTCAGACTCTGGTCTGAATCTTGTTACGTGCCAAAGCGTGGCAGAAAGACCCAGAATTTCAACCGACACATCTCAGATACTTTAAATAAGGATTTATTAAAAAATAAAAAGTGATGCAAAAATCCAAAAGTCAGAAAAAAATACAAAATAAAGGGGCTAGGCAAAACTCTAGGTTCATGATCAAGAAATAGGTTTCTTAGCGTGAAGGGGGAACAGGCAATCAAATTCCAAAGAACAGAAACAGGGTCCAATTCCAGAAAAGTCTAAAACAAGATGTCCAGAGGGCAAGGCAAGGCAGGAAAATCAGTGGACAGAAACAGGTCAAAAAACAGGAATACAGAACAGGGATCACTTGACATCTACTCACAAAAGTGTTTTCAATACTTTGGCATCTTAACTGGGGAAAACTGGCTTGTTATATAATCAGGAAAACAGGTGGAACTCATGAGTAGAAATAGGTGGGGGTGGCTGAAGCAGGATAGATGCAGACATAAATGTTAAACCAACCAGCCTAGCTGCCAGGAACATTACACTTGTACCATTTAATCTTACAGGTTTCATGTCAGTCATTTCTGTGATTTCTTATGAGGGAATTAGTGATTCTAAAGATGTAACAATTACTTGGTTTAAACTGAAGCACCATTATTGTGATTATTTTGGCAGTAGTTTCCAAGTGTGTAATACTGAGCACTTTTCAGAAATACAGTTGCTGTAATCCAGTGTTCCTGCAACACACGGCACAGACACAGTAAGACATCTTGATTATGTTTATATTGGCGATAACCAGGGACCATGTGTAGGTTTTAGCATCTTTTTAAATATTAAATTACTGCCCATTGCATTTATCATTTGCATTTTTTATTTACTAAAAGTGCACTGTTGTAATTTTACTAAACTTTTACAAATTTATTTATTTACCTAGACATCTGACTTTTATCACTTTTGTGAATCAATCTTGGGTTTCAGTAAAACCAAAAAATTGGTTTGTTCCTTTGGTTTGTGTTGATGTATGTGAGATCCCGATGATAAAAACTGGGGATCTCAGCTCCAGCCTTTAAGTCCGATCCTGCTGGGAAGAGCTGGCCTTTCCTGTAAGCTCCAGCCACACCTTGCCCCTATTTATGTAGTCACTTATTGCTTTTCTGATCTTCATGTGACATTCCTCATCTGGGCCTCTGGACCACACCTCTCTCTCCTGACCAATTTCCAAGAAAGGGTGGTTTAAATAGATTTTAGGTGCAAGTTAGATTGATTTATGAAATGCACAGTATAGAAACTCTTTGCTATAAATAGATTTAATGCTAATTCAAGTGTTCTACAGATGCTCCGCTAAACACTTAGTAGTTTAGAACTCCTCTCTGCGGCTTCTCTACAGTTACCTACCCATCATCCCATTGAGATGGTGTCTTGCCCACGGCCAAAACCAAATAGTTTAAAGATCATTCTAAAAAGAGCTAATCCTGAAAATCTCATAAAGATAAAAACAACTCAGATTAAACAAAAAAAAGGAAAACTATTAAGTTTTGCTTATTGAACATCAGATCTCTCTCCTCAAAGTCCTTATTAGTTAATGACTTATTTCTTGATAATCAAATTGATTTGCTTTGTCTCACAGAAACCTGGCTGCAGCAAGAGGATTATGTTAGTATCAACGAATCAACTCCCTCTAATTATTCAAACTTTCACATTCCTTGAAGTATTGGGAGAGGTGGAGGAGTAGGAAGCATTTTTCAATCAGATTTATTAATTAATCCCAGGCAGACTAATAGTTATAGTTCTTTTGAACATTTAACCCTTAGCCTTCCTCATCCAACCTCTAAAAGAATTAAACCACTTCTGTTCGTTATTTTCTATTGTCCGCCAGGTCCTTACTCTGAATTTATGGATCAGATCTCAGATTTTTTATCTGAAATAGTGTTAAACACTGAAAAAATGATTACACGTGGAGATTTTAACATTCATGTTGACACCAAAAATGACAGCCTAAATATAGCCTTTACTGCCCTTTTAAACTCAATTGGCTTCACTCAAAAAATCCAAACACCTACCCACTCTCTTGGTCACACTTTAGACCTTGTCCTGACTTATGGCATTGAGTGTGAAAAAGTTATAGTACTGCCTCATAACCCTCTGCTTTCTGACCCTTTTTTGATAACTTTTGAGTTATTTTTCAATGAGTACTTAAAATCTGAAAGAAAATGTCTTTATAGTAGGTGTTTGTCAGACAATGCTGTTACAGCCTTTAAAGAATCCATTACTCCTTTAACTTCTTCGGTATTTCAGAGAAACACAGTGGAGGGCAGCAAATTAATTTCATGCCCTACACAAATTGATGCTTTTGTTCATAGTATTACGTCCTCATTGCGTACTACATTAGACAACGTAGCCCCCATAAAAAGGAAAGTGATTACTCATAGGAGGTTGGCCCCCTGGTTTAATTTAGAACTTCGTACCTTGAAGGGAAACACCAGGAAATTGGAGAAGAAAAAGCGGTCTTCGCTTTTAGAGGAGTCGTATTTATCCTGGAAAAGCAGCGTGCTTCTGTATAAAAGGACCCTTAGCCAAGCTCGATCTGCATATTTTACATTATTAATAGAGGAGAATAAGAACAATCCTAAGTTTCTTTTTAATACAGTTGCTAAACTTACGAGAAACGAAAACTCCATATATCATCCATTCCCCCAGCTCTTAGCTGTAATGACTTTATAGAATTCTTTATTGATAAAATTGAATCTATTCTAACTTAAATTGATGGCATCCTATCAAGCATAACTACTAACTCAGTAAGCAAGGAGGCACTGAATGTGGCTCTGGAGCCTGATCTCTGTTTGAAGTGTTTTGATTCCAGTTGATCCTCCTGAGCTTTCAAAAAAAAATTCTTCATGTATGGCTTCAACTTGTATGTTTGATCCAATCCCGACAAAAAAGTTTAAAGAAGACTTTCCTATTATTGTTACCCCCATTTTGGATATGATTAATTTGTTTAATATGCACCAGAGGCTCGTAAGGTAGCTGTAACAAAACCCCTATTTAAGAAACCTTCTCTTGATCAAGAAGACTTAATAAATTACAGACCCATATCTAATCTTCCTTTTTTATCTAAAATCCTTGAAAGAAATGTTGCTAATCAACTGAGAGAGCATTTGAGGAATAATGACCTCTATGAAGAATTTCAGTCAGGTTTTAGAGCTCATCATAGCACTGAGACAGCTCTCCCTAAAGTCACAAATGATATCCTCATGCCCTCAGACAATGGACTCGTGTCTATTCTAGTTCTGTTAGATCTTAGTGCTGCTTTTGACACCGTCAATCACAATATCCTCATAGAAAGGCTCGAACACTCTTTGGGGATCAAGGGAACAGCACTAGGCTGGTTTAAACTGTATTTGTCTGGTAGATCCCTGGTTGTTCATCTAAATGACACATCTTCTCCGCATTTTACGGTCACTTCTGGAGTACCACAGGGTTCTGTACTTGGCCCAATTCCATTTACTATATACATTTACCCTATTGGTAAAATCATCAGACAGCATGGTGTTAATTTCCACTATTATGCTGATGATACACAACTGTATTTATCTATAAATCCTGATGAATCCAGTCAGTTTGGTAGATTACAGGCATGTGTAGATAATACAAAAATTTGGATGACTTTAAACTTTCTGCTCTTGAACTCTGAAAACACAAAAGTTGTTATCTTTGGACCAGAACCTCTAAGAAAGAAATTGCTTAGTCAGCCACTTGACTTGGATAGCATCAGGTTGGCGTCTGGTGACAATGTAAAGAACCTTGGTGTTATTTTTGATCAGGATATGTGTTTCAAGTCCCATATAAAACAGATTTCCTTCTTTCACCTTAGGAATATAGCAAAAATTACAAATATTCTCTCGAGGACAGATGCTGAAAAACTAGTCCATGCATTTGTTACTTCAAGGCTGGACTATTGTAACTCTTTATTAGCAGGAAGTCCACAAAATGCAGTTAAAAGCCTTCAGTTGGTCCAAAACGCTGCAGCAGGAATTCTGATCAAACTTAAAAAGAGAGATCATATCGCTCCAATTTTAGCTTCCCTTCATTGGCTCCATGTCAAACTTAGAATAGATTTCAAGTTTTTTTTTATGACATATAAAGCTGTCACTAATCGAGCTCCATCGTATATCTGAGATCTTATTACTCCTTATGTCCCTAACAGAGCACTTCGCTCTCAGACTGCAGGTTTACTGGTGGTTCCTAGAATCTCTAAAAGCACAATGGGAGGCAGATCTTTCAGTTATCAGGCTTCTCTCCTGTGGAACCAGCTTCCAGCTTTAGTCCGTGAGGCAGACACCCTGTCTAGTTTCAAATCTAGGCTTAAAACCTTTCTGTTTGATAAAGTTTATAGTTAGGAAGAGGTAGAGAAGACAGCCTAATCCGGTTGGGGGAGGAACTCAGTCTTGACAGACAGTTCTCCTTTGCTCTACCTTCATGTCTTACTCTATAGGGTTAGGTTATTTAAGTTTTTTTATAGTTATGCTGCTATAGGCTTAGACTGCTGGAGGACAGTCTGACCACTTCTCTCTCTTCTACTTTCTTCCTTTGTCCAATCTGCTTAGTTACCATTATTTCAACCTTGTTAACCTTTTGTTTTCTCTTAGTGTTCTTCTCTCCATAGTAACCACACCTGGGCTGGCGTTCTGTTAGCTGAGACAGCTTCTTGGATGAGAACATGGTCTGAGATGCTTCCAGTGACGCTCGACAACTGCTGCTATAAACTCTTTTTCAGTATCCTGTGCATCTAATATAGTTTTCTGTCTCTTCAAACCCCCAGTCTGTCGTGGCAGATGGCTGCTTGTACTGAGCCTGGTTCTGCTGGAGGTTTCTTCCTGTTAAAGGGGAGTTTTTCCCCTCCACAGTCGCTACATGCATGCTCAGTATGAGGGATTGCTGTAAAGTCAACGACAACACAAGCCATTGTTTCTGTCTGCTGATCTGGAGTGAATGGTGCACGTCAATGACTCGATGCAATCTGCTGGGGTTCCTTAGATTGGAAACTTTTTCAAATTGATTTGTTTATGATGTATCTTTGATTTAAATGGATTTTCTTGTAAAGTGCCTTGAGACAACATCTGTTGTGAATTGGTGCTACATAAATAAACTGATTCTTGATTCTTGAAAATTAATTGCTCATTCATACCCACTCCCACATACAGGGCAGTTGTATTTTCACACGTTATCTGATCTTATGTTTAGATCCAATAATCTGTGCCGAATAATTAGAAAAGGATTCGCGCCTTCTGTTTGTCAGCATGTTTACATAAGTGTTGTTCACACTCTCAGGCATGAGCCGCTTACAGATTTGTAGAAGATAAACTGCTAAACGGCTGCCTGTCTGGCATAGGAATGCTAGAATGACGAGATGGTGTCCACGTCAGTATGTGCCTTTCCGTTGGTGGTATTTTTTTTCCCCCTCATGGTTGTAACCTTTTTGTTAGACCAGAGAAAGATTTCCTTCAAGTGTTTTTGAAGTGCAGCTGCAGTGGTATGTGAGGAAGTTTGGAGCTCACACCTACAGACCCAAACATCTCAAAGACAGGAGATCAGATTTTAGCGGCACCAAAGGCCATGTCAACCGCTCAGGTTTCTGCACTGCTCTTTCTTCTAAATTGTGTAAGTGTCGTTTTTAATGTAAGATTTTATTTCTGTCTCTTACTTGTAGCTTTTGGCTCAGCTTTGCAGGAGACAGTCTTTTGAGCTCCTGTTCTTTCTCCTGAAATACAATAAAATACCTGACCAAGAGTGAGTAGAAGCCAAGAATAAGATGTGTTAAAAATACATTTCTAATTTCTTTGTCATTTTTATTGCATCTTATGTACTTAAAATAGATGTTTGGTTTGGATTTTGAATTTATTTGATTACATTATTGATTTAACTGGGTTTTACTGTCCTTTTTATTGCTTCTTTGTGCATTGACTTCTTTATAAAGCGACTTTAGCTTTTACTTTATATTATTCATTTATTCACTGTCAATTGTTATTCTATTATTAGGGTTAGATTTGAAAGAAACTACATGAGGAACCGTTCTTTAGATAAAAGAGCTACAATGTATAGTAAAACAAAGTAAAAACAAAACACAGATATAAGGAAACCTCTTTCTGTAACTGTGGGGTTTTTAAATAGTGACCTCTCAACCAGGAATGTGATTTTCTTCATTGTATCAAGCTTTTTTTTACAGGCACCATCAGTGTTATATACTAACATACTATATGTTGAAGTACTCCGCCTATTAGCCCAACACCACTAGACAATTTTTTCCTTTTTCTTTATTTTATTGTTTTGCTTTTGATATGAGGTTTAAAAAATATGGTAATACATTATTCCATACACATTTTTCTGCTGTTTTTGAGCCTAGTTGAGCTAAGTTTTACACATCAGAAGCTAATCACTAGCAGAGATATCCAGTTGCATTTCATTTTTTCTTTTTAAGTATGAAATATTCCCATTGCAATGTTAAAGACCTTTATAAAGTTTAAAACCTGTCTTGTTTGACATCTGTTTACTGGAGTTTAGCAGTAATCGCCCTCCATTTTACATCTCTTTTGGCCCATACTGCTAGTGTTTTTATTACATTAAAGTTATTCTCTTTGTGGGACCTGAGCTGTTTCTCTTCCAGTCTGGCCTGAGGTTTGACTGTAGTTTAAGCTTCATTTTAGCAGTGTAGTCTGAAGTGCAGCTTTTTTTTAGTATGCACAAAATAAACTTATATTTATTTAAGTGTTTACCGAAAAAACCTAAACTTTTTTGTTTAAAATATCTCAAACAGGTTGGATCTTCTTTTGTAATAACCCCTCAGGCTGAGTTTAAATCATCATCCAGCACAGAAAACCAGATTGGTTATTCAGAGCCAACTCAGAGATCTTTCCCTGCTCCACATGATGAACACACACAAGCTGTACTGGAAACAAGGCCTACAAGCTCAGCCACCAGCAACAAAGACAAAGTAAGAACTGAAAGTGAAACAGATAATGGAAGAAGGGATCCTGAACCACATCTTCTGCCTCTTACTGAGAAGGATTTCTTTAAGTTGGACATATCGGAGAACCCATGGAGCTCTGAAAAAAGAGCTATAACTAGTAATCGTACTCTGGGTATGCCTCAGTATGATCATCATGCATTCAATAGCAGCTTTAAAAGTAATGTTGCATCAGTCAGTGTGGAGAAGACTGCCTCAAGGCCCAACATTCAATCTGAGAATCCCACAGAAACAATCATGGAAGATGAAAGACCACATGTTTCCCCCAGTTCCACTCCTATGTCTGTTTCGACCACTAAATCAATACCCATTGTCTCTAACTCACTACTATCATCTGAGGATGGAGGAGAAATAAGGGACTCGAGAAACAAATTACCAACATTAGTCAACACATTTCCAATTTTCACCGGCATGACCTCCTCCCCAAAAGATTACAGAGCAATACATGAGCAGGACAAAGAAGAAAAAGCAGAATCTGAGAAATTATTTTCACCTCAGAAAGATCCATCTTCAAACCTGATCCTCATTACGAGCAGTATACTAAAATGTAAAGAACTGAATACCAGCAATCCTGATGCTAAGCTGATGCTGGACAACATTTTGGCCAATGGAACGAGGGATAAGGTAATAATGGAAAAACAGCTGGAAGCTGTTTCATCTGGAATGGATGTAACATGGCAATCACATGCAGAAGAAAATGAAGATCGAGATCTGAAGAGAGAGGAGCAAAGTTTAAAAAACTCAACAGTGGAAGTTACAGCTATTGATAATGATCAAGTCAAGTATCTCAATCAGTCATCATCTGATTCATTATTTCGATCCAATCCTGGAGGAGTGATTATCCAATCCCAGACTGAAACTCCACAACAGCCTTTCCAAACAGCCAATCAGGAATCAGAATTTACACACAGACATCTACAGGCTAAACCCAGACCAGGAATCAGAGGTGAAAGGGTAATATTTTAACTACATCTTCCTCAGGAAGTTTTTAAAAACAAAGCTAAGTGAAACTTGTGATCATATTTTCACAGTCATTCAGTGATGTTGTGGAATATTTGCTATAGTTCAGTTGAGTTCAGTTCAAGATTTAGGGAAATTACACTGATTTGTTCATCACAGTCAGATTTTTCAACATTTCAGAAACAAAGAGGATCACTATAAAAATATGAAATGAGGAGACAGAAGAACATTGAAAGAAAACATGTATTATTCCACTGTGTGAACACTAAGAGAACAGGCCTCAAACCTGACCTGTACAGACCTATTTATACCTATGAACATCCATAGCTTCATAGATGTTTAAAAACACACCTGGTCAGGTCTCTTGCAGCAACGTTTTAGATGAGGTGCCAAAGCCAGTTCAGTTTAGTTTCAGTGCCCAAAAGGCAAAAAAATGAATTATTATTAAGATTATTTAAATTCGCTACCCTAAAACAAAACACTGATATCCAGCATACACAAAATAGGTCTGAAAAAAATATGTGAAACTAATTAAATAGATAAATATAAACAAGCCCATAAAAATAAAATGAAATATTTCTGCAAAACCGCGCAGATATCACTTTTCAGAAACATTATATACAAGTACAGGTTTTAGCTAAGTGAAAAAACATACACTAAACATTTTTAAAATCACGAATAAAGAGTATTTCTCTGGGCGTCAAATGGACTATTTCTTTCTTAATAAAAACAATAAAAATCTTTGCTTCCCTCGTGTGGTACAACTCTGGTACTGCAGTTAATCCTGGCATCCATTTCAATGGAAGTCCTGATACATATATATATATATATATATATATATATATATATATATATATATATATATATATATATATATATATATATATATATATATATATATATATATATATATATATA
>JAVLVB010000524.1:2126994-2145212 GCA_032876305.1 Orestias chungarensis
TCTCTCTCTCTCTCTCTCTCTCTCTCTCTCTCTCTCTCTCTCTCTCTCTCTCTCTCTCTCTCTCTCTCTCTCCATTATTCTGCCTCTATAACTCCCTTTATATAAACCTGGTCCATTTACACACTCACCATTCGATCCTCTGTTGTGCTCACTTCATTTTCTTTGCCGTATTCATTTGTTCTGTCATCTTTCCTTCATAGTAGCTCAAGTGTAAGATATGTTTCTCCTCGTTTCCTCTGTCTGCCCTATACCTCTTCCCCACCTGGAACTCCCTGTGTTAGGTTTATCATCCCGTTTCCTGTGATCTGTCATATCCAAGTCCGCAATAAATCCTCAAATCTGTTTACAACTAACTCTGTTCTTTTTCTACATTCGGGTTTGCATCTATCACATTCCTTCCGGCGATGTCTTATCAAAATCCAAACGCATATAAATGTACACCTTAATTACAATTTTAGGGAGAAATCGGTGCTCCAGGTTTCAGTGGTCCTCCTGGTCCTCCTGTGAGTCCTTACATACAAATGCACTATGCATCGTCTGGCTAATGCATACGAAGCAGGATTAATGACATCAGTATTTCATCTCATCAGGGGAAGCTGGGCCCGGTGGGGGCAGTAGGACTGACAGGAGTTAAGGGGCCTCCAGTAAGTTAGGGAAAAACAGTTTTAAAGGTTATAATATGAAAAAAATAACTATAATCTATGAGCTGCTTTATGCTTTCAGGGTCATCAAGGACAAATGGGTGCAAGAGGAGCAGCTGGGTCACAGGTTGCAGCACATTAACATGTACACTATCTGTAATTCAAGCGGAAACATGTAAAAGTTTGAAGAAAGTTCAACCGTTAACTGTGATCTGTGGTCGTATTAAGGGAGAGCGTGGATCAGATGGAGCAGTGGGGTTTCCTGGGGTCCAGGGTCCTCAGGTACATCATGTTGAACCATTTGATTTAGGACTATCTGATGGTAAGAATATCTATTAGGATGTTTAAGTCCGAGACATAATTATGAAACTAAATAATGAAGCTGACAACAGTAAGATTGAAGCTCTACAGGTTTGGTGCCTCTGATGAAAAGGTGTGGAAAACCTTTCATCTTTTATTGCGGCAGCATAATTTCACTATAAAAAAAACATGAGAAATATTTAACCTAATTTTTATTTTGGTACATTTGTTCAGCGAGGAAAAAATTTGCAACCGGACTGTGGCCCATTACAATCATTTCATTTCGCTTAGCCGTCAATCTGGACATTTATCCTTCTACCACCTCAGTGAGCAGGAGGGACTCAAACTACAGCAAAGTTTGGCATCCATGTTCATGGCACTAGTTATACAGGACAAATGAAAGATATAGACATGTTGATATTGTTAAGCTGTAAGGATATTAACTTGCAATTTTTCACTTGGTGAGAGGACACCAAAAGTTTTTTGAAGGGGGAACACATTTTCAAAGTTCTCGTGCAAATTGTTAAGTATAGTGGATATCCTAAAGCACCGTAGATCTATCAATCAATCAATAATACTTTATTTATCCCAAAGGGAAATTCATTGATGTTGGAGTAACTCATTTAACTAAGGAGTTGTCATAGATGGTAATGGCTGTGGGCAGGAAAGATTTTGCTAAATATCAAAAACATTTATAGTTTCTAGCATAAAATATTACACAGGAATTCAATTGTTAATTAAAATGAACATTGAGAGAGTTCACAAGATACAAAATCAACCTTCATCTTAATTACCTGGACCTTAATTTTATTGAAAATATATGAGGTGAGCTTAAGAGAAAAAAAGGCATAAGAGCTCCAGCAAAATGTACGAAAAGAAATTGTCAAAAATCTCTGAATGCTCCAAACTTGTTGGCAAAAGGAGTGTCATTTATAGAACTTTTACTTTTTAGCCTGGGATTTTTTCCCCAAACTAAATCACTGCACACTTTAAAAGGTTTCCAGTGTGAGAACATCATATTGCAATAAAAGAATAGCTAAGACCTTTAAACATCTTTACCAGCGTTAACTTTTAATGAAAACAAGGCTATAATTTCAGTGAGATTGTTAATCTAACATCTACTTGTTTCCTTGAAAGGGAAACCCTGGGCTAATTGGACCTCCAGGACCTAAAGGTGATCCTGTGAGTATGTTCAAATAAACGAGCGACAACTAAATCAATTGTGAGATTGGTTTAAACTTTGACTGTTCTACATTTTACCAGGGAGATCAAGGGGATGAGGGTGATATTGGTGAACCTGGACCTCCTGGACTTAATGTAGGATGGCTATGAGAAACCTTAAATGTGAAATAATGCCAAGATTTCTAAAGAACTGACTGAAACGTTGTCTAACTTTCCTTCTTAGGGGGCCATTGGAATATCCGGAAAGCCAGGACCCTCAGGTGATCCTGTAAGATTACATAAGTCCTTTGCATTTTTTACTGTTGCTAACGTGGATCCACCATGCAATTTTATTTCCTTCCTGCAAAATGACAGCAGTTCATGTTTGTTTATTTCTTATCAGGGTGCCAAAGCAAGAAAAGGGGATAAGGGAAGCGTTGGGTTGAAAGGGGACCCTGTAAGTATAATCCATTCAGGTGAGTCCTTTTAGAGGCACAGTCAGAGTTTGTTGTTGGACTTCTGTTTGTGTTCAGGGACCTCCAGGGCCTCCAGGAAAACGAAGACCTAAAGGACGTAAGGGTCCGATGGGGCTAAATGGACTAGAAGGATCGAGAGGACCGGAAGGACTACCTGGATCCACTGTGAGTGAAATTACGTTGATGATTAAAGGCGTAATCAATTCAGAAACTAAACTTTGATCTTTTATTGTTAAAGGGGGTGGATGGCATTATGGGGAACCAAGGGAGGCCAGGCAAAGAAGGACCCAAGGTAAATTTAATCAAATCCTGAAATTACACACTGAAACTGCTTCTTTAACATATTTGTTCATTTTCATGTGCTTGTACACTAATTAAGGGAAATCAAGGACCAAGTGGTATTCAGGGAAGTCCTGGATCAAGAGGTGACAAGGTATTTGTAAAACAACAAAAAAAGTGTTTGCACCCCAATTTACTTAACAGTAAATGATTATTTACATTTTGTCATGATGTAATCACAATATTTAATATTTTACTTGATGTGGAGGAAAAGACATGTGATTTAAAAAAAAGGGCAAATAAAGATGAGAAAAGTGATGCAGTCTTAAGTATACACCCCTCACAAATCATTACTATAACAGATGAACACACTATAGTAGCTTTGGCTGCTGTAAGGTTTTTGCTGGTCCTGGGTTTCTCTGTGTTGGTTTTGTATTGTTAGTTATTTCAGTAATATTTCGTTCTAGTTTTCATCCTCTCTAGTGGAGTTGCTTACTTTTATACTATGTATTAAATTCCCCACGTTTATTTATTTGTGTTATATCACATTCCTCACTTTTGCCCTTCACCCCGCCTTTGCTGTCTCCAAGCTATTCTGTTATCCTATAATCAGCTTCACCCGTTAAGCAATCAGTTCCTTCCCTTTGGTTCACTACTCACACTCCCAGTATATAAGCTTCACTCCTCCTTTCCCTCCCTACTGGAGTATTATGAGCACTCCCCATCATGGTACTCGTCTAACTTGTGCTGTCATCTGGTTGCTATGTTTCTTTCTGATGATCTCTTTCACCACCATTTACGCTCCGTTCGTCCATCGGCCCTCAATTTCTCCTTCCCTGTCATTATTCCTCCCTTCAATAAATGTCGAAATCCACTTGTTGACTACACTTTTTTTGGGTCCAATATATAATTTCGTGATAGCTGCACCTTCAGTGTTTGTCTTACAGGAAGGGGAACCTCAACCATATTCCCTGACAGGTTTTCACCTTAAATACTTTTTAATTATTTCCATCCAATAAAGCACTTATTTAAGTGCGTATTTCTAAAAATTCAAAATTAAATACTTAAATTAACATGCGAAAAGCTTTCTTTAAATGGGAATTTTCTCAAATGTACAAATTTTAAATGATAAAGTGGGCAGTATGACCAGACTGAGCAGTCAATAGGAAAGATGACATTTTTTCAAGCCCAGAGCCTTTTGCTGTGACTAGTGATTCATTGTGAAGAATATATTCATGCAGCATTTTGTTATTGCTGTATTTTAGGGTCGAGATGGTCGAACCGGCTTTTCTGGAGTGCCCGGTCCAATTGTGAGTATGAGCAAGAAAAGGGTTTGCTTCATTTAAGGGTTGATCAGTGATCATTCTTATCGCTGTGGTTGTGTTTTCTGCCTGCAGGGAGACATGGGCAAATCAGGAGAGGGAGGACCTGAAGGAGAACCTGGTATTAAGGTTCCTCTTTTTCCTTTGCTTTATATAAGATATTTATAAAACTCTGCTTCCAGCTTTTTATAACTTACATGAACAAGCTGCTTTTATTAACCCTCATTAAATATATGGTGTAAAAGTATGTAAAGAATTTGAAAAGTAACAGTTTTTACTGCATTTGAAAAAAAAGATTTTATTGGTAACTACGTCTTTTGGCCACAGTAGAACACTAAATAATTTAGAGTAGCGCATAAATCTACTAAGAAAACATTTCAGAAACCTCCCACTTGTCAGTTTTTTATTTTTATTTTTTAAGCATGTTTTTCTAAAGACTAAATGTTGTAGTGTATGCAATCAGATGACATGAAAATATGTTTCAACACTTTTTGCTTCTTGCTTCAGTAAGCAATGAAAACTATAAAATTATCAAATTAATCAGGGATGCAGGTATGCACATACCATCTACTGTTTCATAGTTTGGAGGCAATCTCCTTCCTTAGATTATTTTTTTAAATTCCCAGTGGGCAATTTACACTTTTAAAATTGAACAGCTTCAAAAATGTTGGGTTGCAGAAACAGTTCATCTAATGGTTTAGTGGGTTTCAATTTTACATGGACTTGTACTTACAGACACTCGTCATTTAGGACACATTTATACAGGGTTATTTGGGAAAACATACAAATTTTTCCAATCATGTTACAATATTAAAGTTTTTTTTAGTTTAGCAACTCAATTTAGAGAGAAAACATGTTTTCATGTAAAAGAGATGTTTTATTGTCTGGACCAAATACATTGATTAAAAAGTGTGTTCATGTTTGTGCAGGGAAGAACAGGAGTTCCAGGAGCTTCAGGACCAAAAGGGATAAAGGTGATTTAATTTAAAATTGATAAAATGTTTTAAATGTATGTTTGTTAGGCTCAGTAGGAGAAAATGCCCTGAAGGCTTTACTTTAACTGAAAAATATAATATGAAAATTTAGCGACTGTGTGCCACCAGACTTACTCCTCTTAATGCAGACAAAAAAATAATTGAAGGGATTAAAATGCAAACTGTTGATTTCACCTCCTTTTTTAGGGTTTTCAAGGTCATCTAGGCAGCAGAGGGCCTTATGGTGAACTTGGACCACAGGTGAGTCATTGACTGGAAGCTTCTCCATGTTAGAAATTGGTTTAAAATTAGCTCCTTTTATTGAGGGGGTTAAACACTTCTGTAGTTCATGGCATATAGAATTTCCCTTTTTTTGACCTAATAGCCAAAATTGATGATTAGAAGCACAAAGAACTTTTAGACCAACAAATTCAGCTAAAGGTTTTAGAGTTTTACAAAATTAATGGTAAAAAATAATCCATTACCAATTTTCTTCTTTAATGTATAATTCAGTTTAATAATCTTTAAAGGAAATATTTCAGAGATCTTAGACATTGTTCTCTTATAGCGATGCTATAGATGGAGAATTAGGCTTCTGTAAAATAAACGGATAAATGTTTCTGTTATATTTTAGGGACCAGTTGGTGAAAACGGAACAACTGGAGATCTTGGACTTCAAGGACCAAAAGTGAGCTCACTCCAACTCACACTGCGTCACAATGTTGATGTGTCGGAAGGGATAAGATAACGTCCAAGTTAACTAGACAACGTTTGATAGGAGATTTTTAGTTGCAAATAAAGTAAAACAGATTTAAGAAAAGCATTAATAAAAAAACATTAATACATGTTTAAATGTAGTTGGCATTTTAGGCTTTCTAGAAGCCACTTATTGAAGGTTGGCATAGACTCCAGTTCTTGCAGAAGCCCAAATAACAAACAGCCATTTTTAACAATTATTTATTTTTACATCTTTTATCATTTTAGACATTGTGGAAATATTTTGTATTTTTTTCATAGAACAGGTTATTAAAATCCACCAAGTTTAGTTTATCTGCCAAGTATTGAGCCATTAATGTAGCAAATAATCCTAATAATATTAGGACTTAGACATAAACAAGAAAGACCTACTTCATATCAGAAAAACTTTTTCACAGATGTAATAAAAAAAAATAATAATTTTGAACTTTTCCTACAGGGATCCCCTGGAAAATTAAGGTTTCCTGGCAACCAAGGCCCAGTAGGCAACAGTGTGAGTATTTAACAAGAAATAAATCCACTCTCAATTAATTTGAACATAATGAATAAGTGATCAAAATATAGGGTTTATTCATTATATTTGTTTTCATAACCAGGGACAACCTGGGAGCACAGGACTGAGGGGAGGGGCAGGAAAACCAGGAGACAGAGTAGGTTTAACATCATCATCATCATCATAAGGAATCCATGGGAACTGCAGAGCAGAGAGCAATGTTTTTAAAAATGTTTCTGAGCTCCAATGAGCCTATAATATTGTCTTGGCTCTTCATATGTGCAAATAATCATGTTAAAAACATTTATATTGGTTTCTTTAGGGGGTTGAAGGTAAGCAAGGCACCAGGGGATACACAGGAGATGAAGGAATGAAGGTACAGATTTTAGCCTCATGTTTTGGGTATTCAAATATTCATCAAAACCACATATGATACATTATAAATGTCAAATCATTTTATGTTTAAAAGGGCAAATTAGGTCAAGCAGGCCCCAGAGGAAAACGAGGACCCCCGGTGAGTAATTTAGCAGATTTACTGCTATTTAACTGTCAAACAGCAAATATTGAAGGTCTGCTATGCCTTAGGGAGTGACTGGCCTTCCTGGACCAAAAGGATACACAGGGCCGCCTGTAAGATATTGCAATTTTGTTAATCCGCTTATTATCTTGTATTTCCAATAAATCCATGTGTTTCAAAAACCTTTTCAGTGTTGTTAATTCATTCTAGCGTTCCATAATGATTTAGAATATCTGTAATATCTTTAAAAGTAACAATCTCTGGGTTTTCTCACAGGGTATTCTGGGTAACATCGGACTTTGGGGTGAGGCTGGTCCACAAGGTAATCCAGGCGACAGAGGACTGCAAGGTCCAGCTGGGCCAGATGGAGTTACTGGTTATCCTGTGAGTTTCTTTAGATGTAATCTTTGTTATATAGGCTGCTGTGATTTATATATTTGGTTTAATTTATTTCTTTTGATTTCTTTCTCTCACTATTCTGTCTGTCAGATCTAACAGGCTACTATGTTGACCAAAATATTACCAAAACCAAATGATCAAACAAATACCTCACATTTTCTCTTCTAATCATTCAAGGCTCATGTCTGTGGGGTTTGCCTTTATCTTTTAATAACAGTTTGCTTTGCAAAAATTACATCAGATGATTGAATGGTTCTGTGTCAGGACTCCTAAAGTCATTCCTTCATGCAAAAAAGTTAGAAAAAACCCGTGTTCGGCTTCCCCAAGCTGAAGATTTTAGCTGTGGAAAATTTCTTACCACTAATCAGCTTTAAATGCTTCCAATTGCCCGGATGACCGGTGATCTCTTGTGATATCTGCTAACGTTATCAGAACACAGAAAGTTTCTGTCAAGCATGTCTTCTGAAGGTCTACAATTTATTTTGGTTGGTCACCAGATCATCTCAAAGTCTAGAGGCTGTAGTGTGTGAGTGGTTAAGTAAAAGCACAAGGTTTTTTTTTTATGCTCGGTTACGGTAAGCAATTAATTATTATCGTCTCCCACAGGGCAAAGATGGACCTGCAGGAATAGGAACAAATGGTCTTAAAGGTGACAAGGTAAAGAAGTTAAAAATCCTCCTCTATCTTCACTTCTGAATTGTTTTGCTTTAGGTTTTGTTTTATGTTTAGTTTTTATCATACACAAGGCTTGCATGTGTAGCTACAGTATTTCAGACATAAGTGACTCAATAATATTTGGTCATTGTGAGTTTAGGGACCCAGAGGAGCTTTAGGACAAGACGGAGTCGCTGGTCTCGATGGTGAGGAGGTATAATAATACAACTCTGTTAATTACATTAAATGTTTGTTGTTGCTTTTTTTGTGCTGTTAATTAAACACTGTAAACTGTGAGTAAGAATAAAAAAAATCCAGATTGTATTGTAGAAATGTAAGCATATGCTGAAATGTATAGAAAAAAATTGACTTTAATTTTAGTTCAATCGTCTTCACTTCAAATGCGAACACTTTAAAAGAACACATACGATAAATGATAAAGACAATGCTGGATATATACAAATATCTGGATAGACAAATATATATAATATATATTTATTTAAAAGTAGAATAAAGCGGTATGAGTTTTTTTCTTTTTTTTTCTTTTTTGTTTCGAATGTATTGTCGGTCTACATGCCAACCAATGCATTTGATACCAGCATAAGTCTTATTTGTTCCTGGAATCATAACCAAAAAACCCCTGTATAGCCTATTCAACTCTACTAGGACTTTAACATGAGCTGTGTACTTAAACGAGACTAAAAATGAGCTTTTTCAGAAACAAACACGTTTTATGTCTGAGGGTGAATATGTCGGTAAATCAACTCATCCCTGCTGTTAGGATTGGTGAAGGATCTATCATCCTATAGGTTTTAATTTCTCTGTTTCATTGGACCTGTGAACTTTGTTAGAGTTCATTGCATTATTTTGGTTCTTCACCAATTATTATTTTCTGCCTCAATAAATACACAGTTAAAACATGAGATTGTTCTAAGATTTTAATTCTGCAGCAATTAAAGATGGAAATATTTTACCAATACTTTTGGTTATAAATATTTAGAGTGCTGTAGAAGAGTAAAGTCCTACTTTTGTGATTAGGGTGAAACTGGACTAATTGGACCCATGGGACCAGCTGGCCAAAAAGGCCTACCAGTGAGTAAAGTTTAATTTGCTATAATGGATTATTTTAGGTTGAAATTATATCTTCCCATAAAATTAGAGCTCTTGTATTCATTCATTCTTATAACTGTTAGGGTGACAAGGGAAAAACTGGACCAGCAGGGCCAAATGGACTAAAGGATGATGAAAGTGAAAGAGGAAGCAAAGGGCCCCAAGGACCAAAGGGAGCACTTGGGAAGCAGGTTTAAATGCATACATATTCCAGAACACAGGATACAAAACTCTTAAAGCAGCACTAAAGAAGTTTCCATTTTGGTTGATTTTGGCTGTCCAGTGTGGACAAAAGCGGTAGTTTTGTGTTTTGCCTGAATGAAGACCACATTTCCCATGAGGACCAGTGCATAGCGTCATAAACTCCTGATCTCCCGGTCGCTTGCAGTTGGATTGAAGTACATTTCTGTTTTCAGTGACTATGTGAAGGACAAATAGCGATGAAGTAATGAATCTAATTGTGGTGAAACAAAGTCATATGATGATGTTGAAAATAAGAATCAGGGGAACTGACCTATGGGTGTCATTCATCGAGCTGCACGTCAACTTATAATCACAAAAGTTTTAGAAATATTTTATCAAGGTTGAAAAGTTACTTAGTGTTGCTTTAAGACCACAAAGTTACTTATATTGGGATTATATATTTGATTACACAAACAGTGTGCTAAATAATTATGTGAGGTTTAATTTCTTCAGCTTTGTCTTTATCATGTTATCCTATGCAGGGATACCGAGGTCCTGCAGGGGAAAGAGGGCAACAAGGATTGCCAGGAACAAAGGTTGGATAGTTTCTATGAGAATAACCAAATACACTATTCTCCATGTGTAACAAGTCATTGCTGAATATCAGAACATGCATTTCACAGGGAGAGCCAGGCTCTAGTGGTTCATCAGGAATGCATGGACAGTTTGGACCTGGAGGAAACACAGGACCAGCCGGAGTCAAAGGGCAGAAGGGCCTCCGTGGAGAGACTGTGAGTGTGACAGCTTTATAAATAGAGGGAGAGGTGCAAATACTAATGCTAAAGTTCACGTAATCTTGTGCCACACATTCACAATATGAGACATAATTGCCTGTTCAGTGGTAACACAGAAGAGGATGACAGCAGTCTCTGTTTATTCCAGGGCTCTGCTGGTAGGATCGGTCCGACAGGGGAAACTGGACTTTCCTTGTCTGTATGTAACATTAATTTGGTTGTGATGGCCATTTTTTTGTTTGCTTGTTTTTGGTTATTATCTTTTTTTGTATTTATTTACTCCAATTAAAATATGATGTATACTTAGTTACACTGATGTCTATTTTTTATCGCCGTGACTAGTTTTGAGACTTTGCTCAACTTAGTTGTAACATTCCCAGGATGTGACAAAAGGACCCAGAATTTCAGTCGACACAGCACAAAAATATTTTCTAGGAAAAATTTAAAAGGGCAAAAATAGGAGTCTAGAAACACCCAGGGGACGAGATAGGAAAACCAGTGGGACAGAACTAAGTCGACATTAGATTATACAATAGAGGAAACACAGGACATCTACTCGCTAAGCAGTTAATTTTGAAACTGTTTTCAATAATCTGGCAAAAAGGCTTGTTGGACAGGTTCCATGGAGAGAAGAACAGGAGAGGGAAGCATGAGCATTGACGGCAACATTTGTAGCAAAAAGATAATTAATGATTGATAGTATTTATTACTAGAAAAACTAATATCAAATGTTGGTATTTTATATTACTTCATCCCCATCACTTCCCCGCTTTTAACCATTACTGCTCTCAGCAAACCAAAGAAGTGCGTATTTTGCACGTTAAAACTTTACAGCACTTACGCTACTTTTTTAAACCTTCTGTACATTATCTTATTTTTTTTTGTTGTCCTTTTATTCTATATTACCTGCAACTGCTGCTTTTAAGAAAGGATTTCCCCACTGTGGGACAAGAAAGGATATTTTCATTCTTCTATTCTATATTATGTTTTAAATGCACTACCTCAAACAACATTGCAAATAGTTGAAACCAGATATTTACATACGATTAGCATGCATATGTCCCGAGGGCATGGAAAAACAAAGTTATGCATTTCTTTTGTGTCAGCCTTTATATCTTCATATGCATGTTATAGATTATTGTGAAGTTTAGATTCTTGATATTTGTATCATGTATGCCAGTTATATATTTTTATATTTGTGAATCTAAATGCTTTTATTGGTTGCTACTTTGCTGCTGTTGGAGTTGAATTTTTGCTCTGTAGAAAATAAAGGAAGTTTCTATTCCAAAAACATATTGTGGGTAAATGCAACATCTCAATAAATGGTCCATAGAGTTTAAGATAGGGGTCAATTGGTTCTTTAAATTAAGCATGACAAAAATGATAATTAAAAATTTGTGACAAGGAGGCCCAATGTTTTAATTTGGCTTCAAAACAATCTCTGAGCAGAGCTGAATAGATGTGTGAGAGCTAAATGGCCTACATTGTCAAGGAATAAGGCAAATTTCAACTAAACCTTAGCATATTTAGGAGATGGAAAGTATTTTAGTTTAATGTCAAACTTCTTTTTAGAAAATGTTACAATTGTTTTGTCATCTTTAATTTCAACTATCTAATTAAAAGTGATGTCGGGCCTCATCAATACACCTTCTCACTTTGGTTTTGTGTTTATACTCATAAGAAAATCCTTCATTACTGTTTTACTAGGGTGTATCAGGCATGAAAGGAGATCAAGGTAAAGCAGGACAGCCAGGACAAAAGGTGACATATAGTTTTAATGTTGAAACATCCTCCAGGACTTATCCAACTACAAGCTTAATTTCCAGCTGCTGAGAATGGGTCTTCTGTTGTCTGATTATTTGTGTCTTTGCCCTTTGCTTTAATTCAGGGCAGTCATGGGGAGAAAGGCGTAACCGGTCCTTCAGGCGCTACAGGAGATATGGTGAGTTTTTCTTACTTTTCCCCATGTGGTAAATATGATGCTGGTCAGATGTAGTTAATGGTCTGCATGGAGACAAACCCATACAATGTTTATGTAATTGTGTTTTTCTAAAAGGGTGCAAAAGGCCAAACAGGTGCAATGGGTGAAACTGGGAAAAATGGAGGAGTGGTAATTGTTTTATTAGTTTCCACTGTGAGCATTAGGAAAAATACTAGATGCCACTTTTAACCCAGTGTTTGTTTAAAAATACAATTTTAGGGCAATTTAGGAAAATTAGGATTTGTTGGTCCTGCTGGAGCCAAAGGTCGGCCTGGACCTGCTGGTCTTCCTGGTTTTCCAGGAGTCAAAGGAATTGAGGGACCAAAGGTAAGAAATGTTTCAATTGTGAACATCTATTGTTAGTAAATAGATAAATAATAGCTGATAAATAACTATTTAAATCTATAGTTTTGCTAAAATTTTACCCATTCAGTATAACAGCTGCTTTTTCCATCCCGTTCTATCCGTATTTTAGATTGCAATTGTTTGTTTGTGTTTTGTTTTGTTTTTTATAAAGGGGAAAACTAGCCAGTCTGGAAAGAAGGGGACCAAAGGAGCTTGTGGGAAAACTGTGAGTTTCATATTTCGGTAGAAAAAAAGCTTGATCTAGTTGAGCTGATGTGAAAATCAAAAGCAAGATAAAACAAAAGACATATTTAGGTCTTAAAACCAATATCAGTTGTTTCTCTCAAAACATTTCTTATCTTCAGAAAACTTAAAGATTATGATTCGTGTGAACACTTTTATAATGCATCCTGTAAGTTGTAAAATACTGCAAGTATACATTTATTAGGACACGGACCTGAGAGAAAATAAAATCCTAAAATTCAGACTTTTTTCTGATTATTTGGTTTTCCTGATAATTCCCACAATTTAGCTTTGTAATTGCTAGATTTATTAAACTTGCCAATCATAGATAGGCAGAGCAACAAAAAAAGTATGTGCCAAAAATAAATCTGACCATAACACCTAACTGTTTACATTTTACCAAATTAATGAATTTGGTTATTATACACTTAATTTGGTTATTATATACGTTTTGCATCATCTTGTTTAAAAATTTCTCAAACTATTCACTAACTAACTAATCCTTTTTAAAAACAGGTTAATTTCTAAAGACAGAATACAAATTGTGCTTAAAATGTTCATGTCGATCTAATCTCTTCAAGTGAGGCCAGCTCATGTAGCAGTTAATATGGCTCCTTTGTTGTTGTTTTTTGTTTGTTTGTTTTGTTTTGTATTGTTTTTTGTGTGTGTCCCATAATTCCCATAGTCCCACAATTAGTCACATCACAGGCAGTTTTAGGTCTACAGACAGCCAAGTCTTGACCACAAGAATCTACCAATAATAGAATGACTAAAATTTAAACAATATTTAAATGTGGTATAAAAGGGTCTGAACGTTATTTTAATGAGAAAAACTTCACCCGGAGTTGATGTGCATTTCAAGTAAGTGGTCATAATTGAAATGAATTATAAGGAACACTATTATCGTAATTGAAGCTCAGGATCCGTTTGTAAATTTTACGGTATTACATTTCACTCCTCCGGGTTTAAATAGGAATGCACAATAAACCACAAATACCATCATCGCAATTTAAGTAAGAATGCAAAAGCTATGACAATGAAAATGCTGAAAGTGACATAGAGTAGGTAGCACTGATTAGAAACAAAAAAACAGACATACATGACACCTGATATCTTCATCACAATATTTTCCAACAATATCTCCATTTGAGATTTTCTAATAATATGCAGCCATCGTTTAAAATAATCTTTTAAATAAACATGTTTCCTTTGACTGGAAGTAATTTTGGAGCAAGCAGCCAGAGTCCTTAACTGATAAACAACTCTGTAGTTACAAAATGCAACTCATTTTTTATTCCTCTATCAGTTCATCAACCTGTGTGTGTTTGGTTTCTGACAAAGTCGAGCCATCACCATTATTAATTATATCTAATCAAAGTTGCCTCATAGGGATCTGCGGGCCATAGAGGGAGTAAAGGACCTCCTGGGAGACCTGGAAAACCAGCAAGTATCTCTAATGAATGAAGCACAAACTTAAATAATCATACACAGCAGCAGAAATCCTTTTAAATCTTTGGGATCATTTTGCATGCACATTTATTTACATTATTTTCTTCTGCTGTTAGGGCTTAAATGGTTTGGATGGTTTGTTGGGTGTTGATGGTAATGAAGGATATCTGGTAAGAATGTTGTTTCGCTTTTTGTTTTCAAAACGTATATTTAGTAAGATGATGAAGGTTAAACTCTATTCTTCTGCTCATAACAGGGGGATATTGGTTTGAGAGGAGCTCCTGGAGCTCGTGGCAGCCTTGGCGAAACAGTAAGATCTTGATAATGTTTAATCTGGATGTCCTGTGAATTAAAGTGTGCTTTTATGTTTTTAATAGGGAAAACCTGGACCGCGTGGGATTATAGGACATCCTGGAACTAAAGGTTTTAAAGTATGTTACCTTGGCAGTTGTATTATATTTCTTCTGTTACATCATAACTTGATAATGCAATAGCAATATGAATTTATGCAGGTTCCTGAGTCATATTTATCTCTTTTTAAATATCCCAGGGTAAAATTGGTCCATATGGAGCAAAAGGGCCTCTTGGGCCTGTGGGCACGAAGGTATACTTGCTTAAGCAGAGCAAAGATTCGTCTGTGAGCTTCTTTTAAAATAGTTTTCACTTTACCCAGGGTATCCCTGGCCTGAGTGGAGAAAAGGGTGAACCAGGCAGTGTTGGTGCTAAGGTAAGACACTTCCAGTAGAGTGCCTGCATAATCCTCACCTCATAACAAGTAAGGTTAAATTAAATTGAGCTCATCAATGTTATGTAGAGCAAAACCTAAACTATTTACTTTCACGTGTGAAGTATGTGCTTCTTTTCTATAAACGTGTGTTTGCATTATTCATTTATCTATTAATTTATTTATTCATAACAGGGTATTTCGGGTGACATTGGGATCCCGGGACCAGTGGGTCCACTGGGTCTAAAGGTAATTTAAATTAAATGTAAAATTGTTTTGGCGTGTCCTTGCAAGATTCTTTGTTTCTTTTTTTTTCTTTTTTTCATCAATATTAAACTAATTTCAAACTTTTATTACAGGGGAATCCTGGTTTGCAAGGACTAAAAGGTCAAACCGGTCCAAAAGGAAGCCAAGTACGTCTGGTTTTCCCTTTCTTTATTTTGTATTGTTTTAAAAAGTAGTTTGGAGTTACAAATCATATATGTTTCCGCAGGGGGACCTTGGACCTTATGGTCCTCCGGGGCAGAGAGGATCTCCTGGTTTTACTGTACGTTGCGTGGAGAATATTGTATTGTTTGTTTTCAGAAAATCACATTTTAAAATTAATATAAATGTAACAATCTTTACTCCAGGGTCACTATGGAACAAAGGTGATTCTTTTTTTTTCTTTATCTTTTCTAATATCTTTCTAAACATGTACATCTAAAAATGCTAAAAAGCTTTTAAAACTTAAATGAAGGTTTATTAATTGTATTGTTTGTTTTATCTTTACAGTTTTGTTTGTATGCATTTATCATAGGTCTGATATGTAATTATATTGTTACCATGATTGGATGTTGAATTTTTTCACTGTGTGACATTCATAGGGAGTCAAGGGGGTCCAAGGAAAGAGAGGACTTAAAGGAGTTAAAGGAGAACCTGGACCTCCTGTAAGAGACATTTGAATCACTCAAACCTAGAGTGTTTTATATATTAATTTATATTTCATATGTTGTCAAACCTTTTTGTGTTACAATCAAAATGTGGATTTACAACCAAAACAGCCATAGGAAGTTCTTTTGAACCGTCACAATCACCTTACAAATCCCAATGGTAAACCTGGTGGTGGCACCATCGTGCTGTAGAGATGCATTTCTTTTGCAAAAACGGGAAAGCCGGTAAGAGTTGTTAGAAAGAAAGGTGAAGATCAGGAGAGAATAATCCTTAAAGAAAACCTGTGAGAAGTTGAAACAGGCCTGAGATTGGATTTTCCCTTCAGCCAAACAACAAACTTAAACGTTCAGCCATAGCTAAAATGAAATGGCTCAGATCAAATCATACTAATGTTAGAATCAGACAGTCCAAAAAATAATAATACAGACCCAAATTCTATTGAGAATCAATTGCTAAACCTAGAAATTCACCCTTTACAAATGTTCTTCATGCAGTCTTATTGAGGGTAAACTATTAACATAGAATAATAGGAATTACTGATAGAGTTACTCAGATAGACCTGCAGCTGTATTTGCAGATAAATGTGTTTCTAGTAGAAATTTCTAGATTTTTGGTAAAACATTTTGAAAACACAAAACCTCAGATCAGATCCCATTAAAATGTGCTGACGCGTTTGGTTATGAGCTTGCAAAATTGAAAAAAAATTTCACAGGGCATGAATAACTTTGTAAGGCACTCGAAACTGGACCTGATAAGAAAACCTGCTTGTAATACATCTGAAGTATTTTGTGTTTTCCCGTTTCCTTCACAGGGACCACCAGGATCAGCAGGGAAACTTGGACCTGAAAAAGTACGGCCTAAGCCTAGATTGGACCTACTAAACGAGCAAAAGCACAAATCCAGACCCAGTACAACCCCCAAGCTTGAGGATTCCCAGCAATCTCCATCTGTACTGACAAGACAGAATGAACAACAAAATGTTGGTACATGCTCTCTTGTCATATGGACACTGTTTATAATACTCTTTATATTCAAGTTTGCTCTCATTTGATGACAAATTTCACCCCATCGGAGCCAGCTGATGTCAAGAAGATGGTCCGAAGATGTTGAAGATGAGGAATTCTCCAGCTTGCCGTTGGGAACAAAAGAGGATCCTGGAACCACCTGCTATGAAATGAAACTTATTTATCCACATCTGGAAGACGGTGAGCACCTTAAGCACTATTAGGAACTATTTGACCTATAATAAATAAGCATACCCATGTCTACGTTGAGTTCAAACATCATATTAAGTAAATCAACAAGTAACTAATTAACATTTACAAGAGTAACTTTTTCCTACTTTTACTTAATATTAAAATATATACAGCTGTTATTGCAAAATGTCAACACCCTCACTTTTAGATACTTAGTGTCCATGTTATTTATGTTTTAGGTTATTTTTATATGGATCCCAATCAAGGCTGTTTGTGTGATGCAGTGAGAGTGTTTTGTAACTTCACAGCCGGAGGAGCAACCTGCATAGATCCTCATCATTCGCAGGTACAGTCAGAGGAGTAAGTGGTAATCAAATACAAGTTCTGGGACATTATTTTAACAGCCTTTCTTTAAAAAAAAAATCTGAGACTTTTTTGTCTGCAACGTCGCCTTATAAGCATTAAAGCTATGTGTGTCAGAGGAAAGTTTTGTCAAAGGCAAACCTGTATCTTTAAACTTCTTAAATTATTAAACCAAGTACACAAGAGATGTGTTGAAATAAGGCTTAATTTTTTTTTAAATACCGGATATACTACAGGAACCAAATATGACATCATTTTTATTTAAAGTTTTTTTTTTTTAATCTAGATCGTACAAATCATCCCCAAGAACAAAAATAGCATCAATCATCCATGTTAGGTTCAAATTAGAAGAAAAGAGGTAAACCTAAAATCAAGAAAAAAGGATTTGCTAAATGTATGTAATACGCACTGTATCTCCCCAATCCCAGAAATACTGACGTGCTGTATATAGAACACTATAATAATATTATTCATGTCTTCTGAAATAAAATAAAAATATTAGTTCTACTTCTGAAGAACATGCTTTATTTAAATGTGCATGTTTGTTCCATTTTGTTTTGGAACAGTTAAAACTGTTCCCTTGATAGATGGAGCTTATGAATGGTATAGAAGGTTTCATTAGTTGCCTTTAATTTAAGGCATAAATTATCATAGCTCTACATATGTTACTGAGAAATTTAAATATAAGCTGTTTTTAGACAACACCGTGATAAATACAATTTCCTCACTAATAGGCTCTCTGTTATCATCTAATTTGAGTGTTTACCTATATAATCTACTGACTGAAAATAAAATTAGGTGAAATCACTTTAGAATGTGTGTGTGTGTGTGTGTGTGTGTGTGTGTGTGTGTGTGTGTGTGTGTGTGTGTGTGTGTGTGTGTGTGTGTGTGTGTGTGTGTGTGTGTGTGTGTGTGTGTGTGTGTG